>JADLZN010003164.1:237091-265519 GCA_018155175.1 Sinocyclocheilus anophthalmus | reverse complement strand
GTACTTGCCAGGAGGCAGTTACAACAAACCCTGAAGAAAACCTTTAGTGACAATACCCTCACAATTATCATTTATTACAATTAAAGTTAGTATATTATTAAAATTTGGGATGTTTGTTGTAACTGGGCACAGAGCTCCCCCGATCATCACCATTTAATACAGCATACAGTACAGTATAAATTTATACTAATATATGTGCACTCTACACTGATCGTTATGATGTATGTAATAAACCCAACAAGTCCAAGTCCATAATCAATGAGCAAGACATTTTCTAATTTGTGGTAGAGAAGCATGAGCTTGCAGATCAACAACTCAGGCTAAAGCAAATCCATGTGTTCATTTCATTTATAACACGTCATTCTGCTGACTCGAGGTCTGACATACCTGTAGAGGTTTGCTCTGAGAAAAAGTGAAAAGATCGGTGTTGGATGGTCAGAGGTCAGCTTTAGGCAGGGTCAGGTCATGGCAGCAGGAGTCAAATGGCGGTTGCTGGTGAAGCTGAAGCTGTAGCTAGTAGACAGACAGCGATAGATTTAATAGTCAGAGTCACTTTCTCTCAGGCACAATGTAGGTTCACAGTTCAGAGGCTGGTTGGAGTTTTGTAGGGTCGGCAGGTAGGATCAGGAACGGGTGAACGTCTAGTGAGTGGCGGACATGGACCAAGCACCCTCCATCCTCCATACGGAGAAGGCGTAGCTCAGTCTTTCGTGGGCCAGGTAGTTACAGCTGGCCAGCTTGGCATCCATCTCATCGCTCTGGAGAACCTGGTAGAGAAAGTCGATGTATCTCGAAGCCAGTTTGAGGATCTGAATCTTGCTCAGTTTGTCTGAAGGCAACGTGGGGATGATCTTCCGCAGCGAGGCGAAAGCGTCGTTTAGGGACTGCGTGCGCTGCCGTTCCCGGACGTTAGCGATCCCCCGTTGCGTGTGGAGGTCCTCGAACGGTTGCCCGGGCACAGGTGACACCGAGCTCACGATGGGCACTAGGGAGGTCGAAGAGGTTGATGAGGAAGGAGGAGAACTCCTCTTGGGCCGCTTGGGGCAGATGGAAGTGCAGTAATTAATAATAATAGCAGTAGTAATACATTTTATTTGCAATGCACCTTTCTCATACTTAGTTGTAATAAATAATAAATGTAATACATTTTTCAATAGACAAATAATATTGCAAAAACCTATCACAAATGTTATTTTATTTCATTAGAATTGTGAGAGACCTACTGTACTTTAAAACAAAGACAAAATGTTTTTGCTGGTCTGTGCTTTGTCTTAGAAAAAAATTGTTTAAGCTGCCACAGAGAAGTCTTTTTTACCTCTCGTTTGGCTTTCTGCATGTCGTCTATCATATCTTGTTAACCCTATCCTTGCTTCTGCTTTCTACAATGTTGTCAACTCAATTCTTGATTCTAAGAGATCAGGTTTACAGCAAACAAACATACAGACTGGCCGTGGCCTTTAGTGAACTATTTCCTGTTTGAGGTAGCTGCCGAGCTCAGGGGAAGTCCTGGTATATACCCTGGGGTTTCGCTTCAGTGGTAATAGTTGAAAAGAGGCTATGTGAGGTCTTATAATGACCTGTTCACACAGGCTGAAACGCTACAGTCCCATGTAACCACAGTCATTGTCTTGTTTGGTTGAGCTTTCAGAACAGAAAACGTTTCACAATGTATTTTTGTTCAATGGGACGGTTATTTGGTCACACAAATGCTGTTCAATTTGTTACCTCTTCTAATGAAATCAAGTTTCAGGCTTTCTGAAAATGGCAAATTATGGTATTCTTTATCATACTTGCAAAATGTTCACGTCTTACAGGTTACACATTATATTATTATTCATGAGGCAGTTAAATGAGGAGCATGTATTTTAGAGAAAACAAAATATTTACTATAGCACAAATGTTTTTATATGCATATTGCAATATTGTTTAAATGTAAAAATGTCAATGTTAAATGTCTGCCACATGAAATTTACTAGTTTATTAAGTCCTTTGACCTAAAAAGGCACCTAAAGACAGGTTGTGCGTGGGGTGTGTCCGTGGGTGGTTATTTTTTTGTTTGTTTTTTTGGTCTTGATTAAAATGCCTGTTTGTTTGTTCTCCTTTTTTTTTTTAAAGGAAAAATAATGCAATTGTGCATATTGCAATATTGTTTAAAAGTAAAAATGTCCATTTAAATGTCTGCCAGATGAAATATCCTGGTTTATTAAGTCCATTGCCATATTTAAACAGGGAGAAAATAAAAGTCATGACCCAGAAATCAATGGGTCACAGATTTGTTATTGTAATATTGCCAAAAAATAAATAAATAAATCTGGTGTAGAAACCGTTTTCACTCAAAAAATTGCTAGCAAATTTTCACAAATAATTACAAAGAATGGCAAGTAAAATTTAACAATTTGAAGTTAGAAAGCCGGAAAATAGCATTTTCCGTAAAATGTATTCCAAAAAGTTGAAAAGTCCATAGTTTTATTAACTTTTAAAATTAAGACAGAAATGCGTCCCATATCTTTTGTTGTTTATATCAAAGGTTGTGTGTCCAAACAATATTTTGTCATAAATTCATCTGTTACCTGATAGAAGCCAGTCAAATGAAGGAAATATGTTTATCTTCAAAAACCATTAACAGAACTATATCAAGGAAAATATGACCCAGGCTGTATTATACTGAAACACTTTCTGTTTAAAGTTTATCCTAAAAAATGTTATGCTTTTTAAAGCAGTATTCTCACTTCAAGAAGCAACCGCAGTGTGTATGAGACATTGATGTGTGAGAGAAGTGTGAAGATCACCTCTCTCACGCAGCTTCTTCTCTGGCTCATGTTAGAAATCATAAAAATATAATCTCATCTCATTTTACACATGCATTTCACGCTGTCACAGACCTCATGGAGTCATAGTGTGAGTGCATAGCATATTAGATTAAAAAATGACACAGTACATGGGAAAATTTCCAGTCCACTCATAGAATTCAAACATGTTGCCATCATATGCTCGCTCAGGCCTGCACAGTACAACATGCTTAATGAACTTGCGGGCAGTGGTTCCACACAGTGGAATAGCATTAAACAATATTAATTTAACAATAAACTTGGAATGCTACCTTCTGCTGGAATACTACAGTGCGTTTTAGTCACTAAACCCTTACTGGTCTCGATAAGCAAACCCTTGTGAAAAAGAATTGTGCTTAATTGTATTGAATGTGCACTTTTAGTGTACTTTAAATCTTAATAGTATATTTTTTAAAAACTGTACTTGCAGGTAATATAACATTAATGAAATAAAAGGCAAATTAAGTGTTCTTTAAGAGAATATACTTTTATGTCAAAAAAAGTATTCATGTAGACCAAATATATAATATATTTAATAAATGGATTAAATAGATACAGCAGGGAAAATAAATATTGAACACGTCACCATTTTTATCAGTAAATATATTTCTAAAGGTGCAGTTGACATGAAATTCTCACCAGATGTCGGTAACAACCCAAGTAATTCATACAAAGAAAACAAAACGAATAAGTTCAGAAATTACGTTGTGTAATAAAATGGAATGACACAGGGAAAAAGTAATGAACAAGTAAAAACGCATGGAAAGCCAACACACCAGCTGAAATCTATCAGTAATTAAAAATCAATCCTGCCCCTAGTCAGTGGAAATTAACATTAGCTGGTTCAGTCCCAACACCTACAGTACCAGAATGATGAAGATGAAACAAGGGTGGACAATTCAGCAAGACAATGATCCCAAACACAAGGAAACTCTCAATTGGTTTCAGAAAAATAAAATAAAGCTGCTAGAATGGCCCAGCCAATCACCTGACTTGAATCCAATTGAAAATAAGAACTAAAAATCAGAGTTCATAGAAGAGGCCCACAGAAACTTCCGATATGAAACACACTCCGAGCAAGCATGCAAATAATTTATCCATACAGGAGGACTTTTGTAAAAGTATTAAATAAATGTCAGTAGTTTCAATACTTTTTCCCAGTGTCATTTCCATTTATTACTGTAACCTAATCTGGAAGTAAGTTTTTTTTATTTTTTATTTTTTATTTTTTTATGTATGCATGTATGGATTACTTGGGTTGTTACCAACACCTGGTGAAAATTTCATGTGAACAGCACCTTCAGAAATATATTTACTGAGAAAAATAGTGAAGTGTTCAATACTTATTTTACCCGCTGTATATATATATATGAAGAACAGGTTCTCTTTTTTTATGCTAAATCTAAATATGAAAGGCAAAAAGATGCATTTTCCAAACAAACAAAAAATACACTAAATAAAATAAAACATGGTTTTAGCACATGTTTTAACTATATTCCAATATCATGCTTTGATTTTGGATGCTGATAATTCTAAAAATATGCTCTCTTTACAGATTGAAAGCTCTGGCATCAACTGGAGGCAGAGGTGTTCAGCTGGCATGTGACTGGTGAGCTTTCCTACACTTTTTTTCTCCGCCTGCTTGAGCTAGCTTTTCTTGAGGAACAGTACCACCCTCTAGTGGTTTATATGAATCAATCCAGTTTTTCTATGCATAAAACAATTCTTGTTGACAGTTACAATTACACAGGCTTTATTTGCTGCTTTAGCTGTGCTGTAGCGTTCATGATCATGTGCATGTATCTCCATAGGCTTTTCTCTCATTTGGATGACCCTTTCCTGGATGACCCTTTACCCAGAGAGTATGTGCTGTATCTGCGCCCTAGTGGGCCTTTACAAAACCAGCTTTCTCATTTCTGGCAGCAGTCTCGCTTAACTTGTGGAAAAAACAAAGCTCACAACATATTCCCACACATCACACTCTGCCAGTTCTTTATGGTGAGTCACAGTTTCTATTTTAATCTTGATTTATTATTCTTAAGTTGTGTAATTTTACATTTCTTCATTTTATGTGTTTGTAGTGTCCAGACAATAAACTAGTGGCTCTGTGTGAAGCTCTGCAGTCTACAGTAAATCAGTGGAGAGGAATCTTCCCCAGCCCTCTGCCCCTGGAGCTCTACACCTCCACCAACTTCATAGGCCTCTTCGTGGAGGAGCAGGTGGCTGAGGTGCTGAAGAAGTTTGCGGCTGACTTTGCGGTGGAGGCTGCTGCTAAAGCTGGTGGGGAGGCGTGATCAGAGCATTTGTCACAGATGGTGCCTGCATAGTGCTCATGTTTTATTTTTTTCTAATCAGCTCATTACTCATCCTCATGGCGTTCGTTATCCATATGACCTACTTTCTTCCATGGAACACAAATGAAGAAATGTATCAATTTCCAAGATGCTTTTTTTCAATATAATGAAAACAGGGTATTTACAAAACTAAAACTGTCAGCAAATAATGACATGAATTTTAGTCTGTTCTGTGTTGTTACTATTAACTAAAACAGTTTTCACTTATTAAATTATCAAAAAAACTAAAAAAATTGAAATATTGCCTTTGCAACTAAGTTTAAGTACTAAAATTACTCAAACTAAAACTGAAATAAACTAAAGCTAAATAGAAATATTTTTTAAAAATGACAAACATTAAACAAATATTACTTAAATTTTAAATAAAATTCAAATGAAAGCTGAAAATATACATATAAAATATTAATACATATTATAATAGTATATAAATAATACTAAAATAACAGTGTTCGGTTCCTTACACAAAGCTATCATGTGGCTTCAGAAAACAAATATAGTGAACATAATATAGCAAACAACTGTATGGATTACTTTTTTATGATTTGATGGTGCTTATTTGTCCTTTTTGGAGCTTGACATCCCCTGTACACTATTTTTGCAAATACATTCACCTTTTTTGTTTTACTGAAAAAAGAGAGACATGAGGGTGAGTAAATGGTGACAAAAACATTTTTGGGTGAACAATCCCTTTAAATCTGATAATATCCCAATAAACTGTAAATCAAACATTCTAGATGTTTTCTCCCTTTTTAAACCGTGTTCTAATGAAATGAACTGATACTTATTAATTGATCAAAATACTGTGTATCTGAATAGATACAGCATAAAAATGCTCACGACACTATTTGTTTCATAGATGTTCATGTGGAACCCCATAAAAAGCAGCTTCATTTGACTCTAGCCTATCACTTCCCAACCAATCATTATTCTATCTTGGAAAAGTTGGCAAGAGGGATTGAAGTCAAGCTGGGATGTGATTGGCTCGCTGCCCTCTTCTCACAAGACATACGATTTGCAAGTCACGAGGTGAGTTGAGCCTTATGTCTTTTAAATCTTCTTTTCAGTTTTAATGTTTTGCTAGTTTACTGGAATGCACTTTAATGCAGACTTGCCTCTGTTTCATTGTCAGACTTTGCGAGTGATGTACCCCTACACTCCTCAGAACGACGATGAGCTGGAACTGGTGCCTGGAGACTTTATCTTCACGTCTACAGTGGAGCAAATGAGCACTAGTGAGGGCTGGGTGTATGGCACGTCTCTGAGTACAGGCATCTCTGGCCTGCTGCCTGAGAACTATGTGAGCCCTGCTGATGAGTCTGACACATGGGTCTTCCATGGGTAAGTTCTCCAAATGATGTGCTGTAAGTTTGATCAGTTCTCAGCATCAGCGAGACTTGTCAGTATTGCTTGCACCTACTTAGGGTTCAAGGGAAAGTTCACCTAAAATGTACTCATGCAGCTCTTCGAGTAGGTACTTCTTTGAATTAAGTTATACTTTAACAAACGTGTCCGAGTATAATTTCTTAATCCGGGGGATCTACACACATTTGGCTGTTTTCTACCAGAGTCAGCTGCATCGCTACTTCATTCACAAAATGACTCTTGTGGCCTAATGGGAATAGTAAAGGTCGATTGATTGGCGGTTATCTATTGCTCCTTAAAAAAGGTCACACTCCGTCTTTTGTACTTCCCTTCGGAGAATGGTTGCAAGGAGGAGCAAGTCATGATGGGCCTGCTCAACATTTCGATGCTTTGAAAAACTCAAAGTGGGAGACGTCTGCCATTTGAGTGTTATTTGCCAAACCTATGCAGGATGCTGTACTGTGCAATTAACAGTAAACGTTTGACTGAGTGGGTTAGTGCAGGTACAGTGATTTGTCATTATTGAAAGCATTTCTGTGCTTGTTGATGCCAGGTGTGCTTCGTAAACATCCAGTCTCGGACCCTAAAAGACCTTGTTTGTTGTCGGCATGGAGAAGAAGGAGTTGGTTGGAAACACTGGCTCTACAGTGTTCGGACTCTAAAGGTACATCCGAACGATGGATCATGGCCGCCTCGCTCCATGGTACAGTTAGTTTGCAAGCTTGTTTGTCTTTCTGTAGGCAGGTTACGTGGGAAGAAAAACCTGAATATGCCGCTGCATACTGCTGGGGTGGAGCCACAGGGACTATGAAAAATGGATGCTCCTATCACAGTGGTTTGGAGCTACACAGGCTAAGTAGTGGCGTAGTTCTGCTCAGGTCATGATGTTCACATGAATTCACCAAGTGAATTGTCCTTCATGCTCTTTTTATGTCATCCGTCTGATTTCCAGGTGAGGCTATGCTGGAAAGTAATACCACTATTGATTTTGTGTACTGCTCACCCAGCCTACGATGTGTCCAGACAGCTCATGAAATCCTCAGAGGTAAATACTGTAGTCAGGAATCTGTTGGCAGCAGTGGTCTACATGTCTACAGGAAAATTCCAATAGGAGCATGTAAATGTCTTTTAGACCAGGGGTTTTAAATCTTTTAGATGCCATATAGACTCCATTCTTAAAATATAAAAGGCAACTATTTATTTTCATGTATAAAAGCCAACCGTTATATTGTGAAAATAATAAAGATCTAAATACCACAATTGTTCAGACACAAAAAAAAGGGGGGCGCAGATTTTTTAAAGAAAAAAAAAACTTTCTCACGCATGAGGCATTAAATTGATCAAAAGTGACCGTAAATACGTGTATAATGTTTAATTATACAATTTAAAATGTAAAAATGCTGTCAAAGAATCCTGAAAAATAAAATCTTGGTTTCCACAAAAGTATTGAGCAGCACAAGTGTTTTCATAATAAAATTGGTAATAATAATAAAAAAAATTACTGCGCTTCAAATCAGCATATTAGATTAATTTTGAAAGGCTCATGTGACACTGAAGACTGAGTAATGGCTGCTGAAAACTCATCTTTGCCATCACAGGAATAAATTACTTTTAAAATATATTAAAATAGAACACTAGACTAAATTGTAAATGATTACTGAATTGTAATAATACTTAACAAAAAATTTTTTTAGTCTGTATATTTGATCAAATAGATGTAGCTATGGAGGGCATAAAAAACTTAAATAACTTCTTTAAAAAAAAAAAAACGTTACAAAATATTACCAAGCCCAAACTTTTGAACAATAGCTTGTTTATAAAATATGATCTGGAAAATATTTATTTCTATAAGTTACACCTGTTCTTTTTTTCTATCCACGAGAAGATTAACATTATAATTCTGGCCATACAACGCTTGTATTAGACTAGAATTTTCCAGAAAGTTCTATGCTGCTTCAGAAATGGCACACGGTTTTCTACTGTACATCTTTATCGACATGTTCACTTTATTCGTCTACTTGTCATTAAAATTGTTGCACAGTATTTAAATCCTCTCCAACCCCAATGTCATGTGCACCTTTTCTAGGAATGCAGCAAGATGGCAGAATAAGCATTCGAGTGGAGCCTGGGCTTTTTGAGTGGACTAAATGGGTGTCAGGAACATCTTTGCCTGCTTGGATACCCCCCACAGATCTTGCTGCGGCCAACCTTAATGTGGACACAACATACAGGTAACAGATGGAGTGATCATATGCAGTGTAGGAGCTGTTTACATTTCAAATTTTTTCAGGGTCTGATCGCAATGCCTTCCCGCAGACCTCACTCCCATTAGCAAAACTAACCCCCCACCCCCCGCCCCCCCACCCCCCCCCCCCCCCCAGGCTCGGAGGCGTATGATACGACAGTTAATCGCAAGACCAGGTGACAAAAGACATTTTGGCATACTGCAAAAATAAGGGTGAGTGATTAGAAATATTGCTTTTACTACATGACCCTCACAGATCTTTACCAACACCCTCCTTTTTTTACATCAGGAAAAAATATTCTGTTTGTGGGACATGCTTCTTCCTTGGAGGCCTGCACTCGCCAGATCCAGGGCCTTTCTCCTCAGAATCCTAAGGATTTTGTGCAAGTAGTCCGAAAGGTTAGTTTCATCCTTTTTACTTTAAACATTTGATCTTAACACTTTAAACATGATGCTTAATGGGAGCTGATCTTTCCGTCCAGATTCCATACCTGGGTCTGTGTGCTTGTGAGGAGCAGGGGGACTCAGGAGTCTGGCAGCTAGTGGACCCACCAATTCTTCCTTTAACTCATGGGCCCAACCACAGCTTCAGCTGGAGAGAGACCTTACAGCAAGAATGAGCTTATCTGCAGGGTCTGTCCACAAGAGACTGAAATGTTACCTGCACTGGAAGCACAAAACTGAGAATATATTTTTTTAAACGGATCTAATCTGTCACATCCAGTTTAAATTATGCAAATAAGATATGGGATGTGTTTTTATTTGCAGGTGGAATAATGAACATTTGTGATCATGTTTACTGAGCCTTTAAAAGGCTTTCTCAGGGCATTGGCTATCACTTTTAAAAAGTCGAAATGCACCATGGCATAATGCAGCACTTATTGTAAAGATTAAAGATCACTTCCTGCCATGCAAACATGTACAATTTTGCAATGAGCTGTACAAGAACTTAAAAGCAATCATGTCTTAATCATTTATCTTGCAAATGTAACTTGAATGCATAAAAAGTGTAATATTTGTTTTAGCATAGCTGAATGGATATCAAATGTATTTGTAATATCTTTACATTAAAGCTGAAGTGTGTAATTATTCAAATAAAAAAAAGTTTTGTATTAATGTGCACAGAAAAACTGTATGAAAAGCCAAATGTAGGTTGTTTTTTTTCCTGAAAAGTGTTAACACTGTAGTGGCTATAACTGCTTTATTGTTTGTGAAGCCTGACACAGCAACATGGCTCAACCAATGGCGTGAGATTAGGGCAGGGCTCTTTGTTTTTTCGACCAATGGCAGACAAGGGGGAGTCTTTGGGAAACCTGTTTGATGCTCTGGGGCTTAAAGACTTATGGTATTTCCAGTGTCAGGAGCAGGTAAAACAGGGTAAGTTTTCAGCTATAAGCAATTTGTCAGTCCACAGTGAAAATGTAGAATGATGTGTCACAACAGACAGACAATTGGTATATTTGATGTTTAATGCCACTATATGGAGGGGAATTTGGTCTACAGTAGACCGAAACTGTGGCTGGTTTGGACAACAACATTCTGAGGAGACAAGATTTAATCTTTTGTCATCTAGTGCGAGTGCGACCAATGTCTAGGCATATGCTATAGCATAAAAAAAATTAATTAACAGTAACACTTGGTCAAATGAAACTTAATTTTACCTTAGTTGCAATATACTATGTAGCATCCAGATTTTTTAAACTATTGATTGAGTTTCATATGCAAATATCCAGCAATTATTTAATGAAGGCTAGATGAATTACAAAATGGCTCCATTTAGCAGTAGGCCTATATCCACAATCAGAGAAAATTTAACAATTTGTCATACTGTTAAAAATGAATATTTCAAACTAGTTCCATATTTAAAAAATGAAAAACGGCTTATTTTTGTCACATTCTTTGACTAATAATAATATATACTTGGAAAAGTCATTATGTTTTTGAGCGTGGATTATGCAACTGGTTTTAACCATCTGCTTTTTGTTTGATATTATAAGTGACTTGTTTCTTACAACTTTTTAGGAAGATAGCCTGTAGAGATCAGAATGTTCTTTTGAGTGAGTCGTTTGAACGCGTTAATTTATTTATTCAAAGCGCGTATGGGATGATATTAGACTAAAAATGATTAATAGATGCACGCACAACTATCCATGTACAGCATACATTGTATACATGTATCTTGCTAACCACAAACAAATGCCTTTCAATCGGAGTATTTGGAATTCTGGATTAAATGATTTGTACAAATACAGACATGTTTGTGAATAAAAATGTTCTGTTCTGCATTATTATATAATAAATTGCTCATGCAAAAAGGAATCCATGCATAAGTGGAATAGGTGACACGCGTGCATTAATTGACGTCTAGATCGAGTCGATCTTGTTCAGTTCATTTGGATTTTGAGACTTCATTTTCACAGTTTACAGCATTTCACGATCAGGTGACACCCGTGCATTCATTCACTTCTCTTCTGAATCGATTCTATTTGATTTATTAGAATTTTGAGACTTTCGTTCCGCCCTTTTAGCCTTGCCCAATCCACACACAGCTCGCGCGCAGCTGAGCCTAAGAAAATCAGCGACCACTAGATGGCACTAGCCTCTGTCACGTGCGCATTCCATTTAGTATGGTTTTATGAATGTTACATTGCATTTTCTTTGTTTCTTTTTGGTTTGGCAATCCTCCTCTACCGTAGAAATATAATAAAGATGTATTATTGAACTTGTTAATATAAATTTTGCCAAACAAAAACTTTGTGACGGTTCCTTGTTTTTTTTTTCTTTTTCCTGTAATTCAACGGCACGTTGTCAGTTATTCCTTCCTTGTAGGCTATTATTATTATTAATATTATTATGGGCTATTATATTCGCTCATTTAAGCCATTAGTAATCGCACATTTATATTTTATTAAATTATTAAATTATCTTAAACTAAACTATGCTAAACGAGTGTTTTATATTCCTATTCCACACTTAGAACTATAGCTAGAACATATTTTTATTTTCGGCTATATATGAAACTGTTATTCTGAGTCAGTCGTTGGCTGCAAGTGAAGTGACGCTGTGTGATGATACGACGTTTATTCTCGAAATTATTAGTTTTATTCTCAATATTATAGTTACTAAAACTTTTTCTGGATATCTAAGAGTTTAATCTAACATATAGTATAATGACTTTTTTGTGAGATTTTTTTTTTAAAAGGTTTGGCCCTATCATCTCTGCCTACTCTATTATTTGGACGAATCCAATATTTCCATATTCAAATAGGTTGGCTATGTTGAATTGAATGCAAACCGACTATATTTGATTAGGCCTTATGTAAACCAGGCTTTGTACTTAACTTAAAAAAATCATGGTCTTCTTCACATGAAAAAATCGTCCTCTTCACATGAGCAATTAGCTATTTCTTAGCGCTAGCTCTATTTACACTAAAGTGAAAAGAGCAGTATTGTTTGTGATATGTTTTTTATTTATACTCTATTAAAAATAACAAGATATTCTGCTAATTACTTTTGACACTAGTGGCATATCTATTTAATTATAGCCTTTGCAGCTATTTTTTAAATTACAACAGTTAAACAGTGCCCACAGAAAAAAAATATATGGGGGAAAATACAAAGATGCTGCTACCCCCACTTCTGCGCCTATGATGTACGTATCACAGAGGAATGGTTGCTACTATTAGTGAGCAGATGAGACGTGCTACTAAAAATAAACAACCCAGCGGTTTGGTCGCGTGTGACAGGATCGTGTCCGTTGACTCGTCACAGTGTTGCCAAGTCTGCGGTTTTCCTTTGGAATTGGGATACTTTATCATTGTTGCCGCGGGTTGAAGTGACCCCAGTAACGTGTATTTTAGCCCCCAGAACGCTATTTTTACCAGGGGACCCCTCGAAACGCGGTTAGTTTTGAGTAGCAATTGGGCGGGTTTTGTTATGAAAACCTGGCAACCATTTCCCTCAAGCAGGTAACATTATTATTGCTAACAAAGCGGACTCATCGAAAAATACATTGGCATCATCTGTATTAAAGAGAAACTAATCACTTCATCCGATGTTTAAGTGAATAAATTAGCCTTGACAGCCTTACTGGAGTTCCACAACTATTGACTTTGTTCTCTCTCACCGGACTGTGTGTGTGTAGGTGATGTAAAAGACGAAAGCAGGCATTTGGACCAAAGTGAGGCAAGGGAGGGGGAGACTCAATTTTTGTGTTGTTTTACTACTTACAATTGATTAAAGTATAAAACATTTAATCATATTTTTAGGGGGGACAACCCTCATAGGGGGGATCCTGTAAAAGGGCTGAACGAAAGTCTCAAAATTCAAATGAATCAAATAGAAGCGACTCAGAAGAGACGTGAATGATGCCGTCTATGTGTCGCCTGATCTCCAAAATGCACATTTTCATCACTACATGCACAAATTATGATTCTTTAATACAAACTATAACATTTGTATTCACAAATATGTCTCTATTTAAACAAAATGCTGCACAATAATGTAATTCTTAACTCTGCAGACACTGGTTGAAAAGCATTTGTTTCAGTGTAGTGACGCACATTTGCGAATTTTTCAAATCGTGTACACGTTAATGAACTGCACTGGGCCTTGTTCGTTGGTAGCTGTGTGTGGGGGGGACCTGAAATGCTGTAAACTGAGAAAATGAAGTCTCAAAATCCAAATGAACTGAACAAGTTCGACTCGAACTAGACGTCAATTAATTCACGCGTGTCACCTGATCCACATATGCACATAATCCTTTTTGCATGAGCAATTTATGATATATAATGCAGACAGAACATTTTTATTCGCAAATATGTCTGTATTTGTACAAATCGCTGCACGGTCATTTAATCCCGAATTCCACAGACTTAAATTGAAAAGCATTTGTTTGTGGTTAGTAAGATACAATGCATAAAATGTATGCAGTACATGGACAATTGTGCGTGCATCAATTAATCATTTTGAGTCTAATATCATCCCATACACTTGAGCCGACTTGTTTTTATGAATAGGTTCTTTGGAGCAAAATGTTTGAAAGGACCAATTCGCAGAAATGATTCTAACGAGTGACAGCTGTTTTCTACTTCATGGCGGCTGGCTGACTGACTGATGGCGCCTTATAGTCAGCAGTGATTACAAAAAATGTGAGTATATTAACAGTAAATTATCAAATTATAGAAGGCTTTTTCTTGTGTTAATGTTAAGTTTTAGTCACAATAACTGAAACTGAGAACTACAACTGTTTGATTTTTATTTTTAAGTTTGAGCTTTAGACTGAATCAGTCCCTTTAGCCACAGGGAAAAACACAAGAAGGGTCCGGTTTCTTAAGGACAACAATATTAAATATTTAAATGAATGTACTGGTTTAACCTCAGGTATCTTGTCATATAGCTTCTTCCTTCGACCTGTGATTTGTGGGCTAATCTGATCTATTAGACATATTTGTTCTCTTCGATAAACATGCCCTCTAGTAACATCCTGAAATTAGATTGAACAAATGCAGCATTGATGCATTTGTTCAATTACAGAGAGCTGGTCAGTTCAGGTCAGCTACTGTTAGAGGTCCTTAAAGAAGAGAGGGGTTTCAATAGCAAACAGCAAACATGGAAATATTTTAGATTAGTTGTGTTAAGTAGGCGCAGTTTTAAACCATTATGTACTACAAGTACATTTGGTAGTGTGCTTGCATTTATTTGTGATAAATGAAGACAATATTGGCAAATACCTTTCAATTTAGATCTTATTGGCAGAATTAACATAAATGACTCTCTGATGAATCTTTCAAGGCCTAGTGGCGTTTTAAGACTTAGTCATAGTAATTTTAAATACTTAAAGTATACTTATCACACAGTGATGAGCCTGAAGCAGTTGACGCCTCCTGTGTTAATGTCCTCTAATTACACAAGCTGTAAGCAGCCTTTTTCCCCCTTCCTTTCTGTTTGGCACCTGCAATCTTTCAGACATGGGCCGGTTGGACCTTTCCCTGATTAATGGGTGTGATTGGCAATAGAGAAGACTGACAAATGATTGGAGGATTTCATTCCTCTAAAAATCCATGTCATTATTGGAGAGCAGTGAATCTCTGCAATCTAATAATGCTCTCAGTGTTCTTTTCAAGCTTTTAAACTAATTCGTGATTGATCACTAATTATCGGTGACGGAGCCTCTCGAGACAGCACTTTCCAGCTCCGAACGTTTGTTCCTATCTTAAAGCAGTTTGAAAGGAGCTATAACTTCCAAATGGTTGACTCTGCTCCCTGGTGGAGAGTCAATAGGCCGCCGTGAGACTTTGAGTGAACATTGATGTTCTTTGCCAATATGCAATATTGCCTCTCAACAGAATAAAACACCTGGAACTGGCTGTCTGGTTTTGATGGGACCGTAGTCGGCAATCAGCAGTGTTACTGCTCTTATTGAACCTCTTATTGGGTATTTGTATAGTGCTCCCCTCACGCACTTTAGCAGCTAGACGTCAGTTGACAAATCCACATTCTGTAATTGCGTGACCATTGATTTCAGTTCCAGTCAAAAAGAGAGAAAAAAGGGAAGTGCCCTCTTAAAGACAAGACATATATTAGAGTAATGCCGATGGCAAAGGCACGTATATGTGGAGTGAAAGGAGCACACACAAAAAACCACAACAGACACACACAAACACATACAGAGTGGTGAAGACACTGAGCCGGCTCTCCCTTATGAGTCAACAGGACATCTCACCGAAAACGTGTTTTGCAGTGTGGACTATTTGATATTGCTGTCGTTACTTGTTCACTTTTCTGTCAGAGACAGACTACAGTGAGCTTGTTTTGTCGTTTGTTTGTCATGAATGTAGAGATCGAGAGGTTATGAGAAGTTCTGTTTCTACAAATTCTGTACAAATTGTACAGTTTAAGCCAATCCTAACCCACGACATTGCAGGTAAGTCTACAGTTTTTTGCTTTTTAGTGAGGAGATAAAAACATTGAAAAAGTATATAGATATAGAGATATAATCGTAGTTATTTTTTTTATTTTTATTTTTTTTAGGGATTTTAGTTTACATTTAGTTAAGGAGTAGTACATTACGTTGAATTTTACAGACAAGAAAAGAAATGTATTTCTGTTTCATTCACACATCTTTTATATAGGCTTTGAAAAGTGTTTGCTTTAATTTCCGATATCCAAAAACATTTTCAACACACCTAAATGTCATAGAGAATGAAAAGAGCTGCAAATTGGAGCATACTACAGTGCTAATCAGGAAGGTCCTCAGGAAATTCCATTTATTTCCAGTAGGAGGCAATAGAGCTTCGTACAGTGCAATGCATGTACCGTAGCTACTCCACTGCTTCATGCAACATCAGTGTAAGACCTGTGAATTTTCTACTTTTTTGCTTGCTGTAAAGCTCATTTAGTTCAAGGCCAGTTTTAGACGAGGTTGTGCAGGTGTTTCTAGTCTATTAAGAAAAAAAAGAGGTAATGAAAATTAGCAATTCATTTGCCATTTACAGTCTATGGTTTACACAGATTACTTACTATAATAATTTTTTGTTTTTAAATAACTAAGTATTTAAAAAAAGAATGCAAAAAATATCTCTGGTTTTCGTAGCAATGAGATCAAATACTGCCATCTGCTGTCTCTAATTCTTTTATATGAGCATCATTAGTTTCATTATATTTTTGTGGAAGAAAGAATATGCAAATACTTAAAGTGTGATAAATATAATTTGTTTGCTCATAGAACAAATGACCTGCACCATAGCTGCTGCTGTTTGCACAGATCTTTGTTCCAGGCTCATCAGGTTAGTAGCTTTATTAATGCACACAACTGGGAGAGATTAGGGTCTGATTTACTTACCATGACAAATTAAAATAGTCCACTCATTGTTTGTTGAGATTTAGCTGTTTTAAATGTGTCCTTTCTTTTTTATTTGCAGATGAAACACAGATAACCACATGCTATTCAGCATCAATGGAACAGGCAGCAGCTGCCTTTGCATCGCAGTTAAGCCACATTCTTATCTGTTTTCACTTCGTAAAGTCATAGGGTCAGTGCAGTGGTTTGCCGGTCAGTGCTGCTGTGTTATGGCAAGGCGTGACCCAAGAAAGGCAGTAAATGTACCGCCATTGTTCTTGATGTAGTTTTTATGTATGGACAATGTGAGCAGTTTGTCTGACTGAAGTGGTGATTAAAGCTGACAAATAGGACCAGAGCTAAGAGCCATTGGCTGAATCCACGCTAGGGTCTCTTAAAGCCTAATTGGCATTATTTTGGCTTTGAAGGGTCACAGGCTTAAACCTTTTATTGTGGTCACCGTAATGCCAATCTTCCTCCCCCACTTCTGCACCTCCCTGCACAGTTTTGTTCTTACCCAGTCAGACAACCACCTTCACCTCAGCGCGAGTGCTCTTTTTACCTCCTTTTTTTGCCCCCATAACCTTTGACCTTATGGACTGATCTGCAATCATCTGGAGCAGTTCTCCCCTATTTAATTCTCTCCTTTGTAGTCACTCTGACACCCGGCAAACTAATTGGGCAATT
The DNA here is from genome assembly GCA_018155175.1 of Sinocyclocheilus anophthalmus. Taxonomy (NCBI): domain Eukaryota; kingdom Metazoa; phylum Chordata; class Actinopteri; order Cypriniformes; family Cyprinidae; genus Sinocyclocheilus; species Sinocyclocheilus anophthalmus. The sequence continues at coordinate 248,203 of JADLZN010003164.1, read as the reverse complement.
TGTTTATGGAAAACATTGGAGGTTTTGTGTAAACATCTTTTGAAATTGTTTCAATAATATTACCTAATTAATGAAAATTTGTAAGGAACTTGTATTCAACCGAATAAACCATTTAGAATGCCCTTTTAGATTCTACCTAAGGTTGCTGTATATTTTAAGACTCACTTTTACACAGTGTGTGAAAAATAGCAAATATGATATTATAAAGACAATGTGATGTTTAAATATTAAATAATTGGCATTTATGTTGTCATTGTACTAAGGTTAAAATAAATAATTAAAATATTATCTTTACTGTTTCAATTCAGTATTCAGATTTATTTGTATAGCACATTATACAATAAATCCAAAGCAGCTTTAAAGAAGATTTTGAAATTCAAATCCCAGTGAGCAAGATAAAGGGTTTTTAGGGGCAAACTCCCTAAAAAGATCAAATACAAGCATAAACTTTACTTGAAAACATGAACATTGCAAGTCTTACACTTTAATTTTATTCCCCCCACAGATCTGTTTTTGCCACCTGGGGGTCCCTGGACCCCATTCTGAAAACCCCATGTTCTAGATAATGATGCTCCAGCGTTTTAGAAAATGAATAGGAACTATTTGAGGTAAGACATTAACTTGGTATTTATTTGGTGCCTACAGGGACATGGTATGATGGACCGGTATGAAGAGGGAAGAGGAATGAAGAGAACAAGGTAGGGTTCTCATTGTAGGGTGGAAATCAGGGAAAGACAGGAAAAAAGTGTGTGGGGGAAGAGAAAGTGAGCGTGTGTGAAAGAGGAGAGAGCTAGACGGAGGCTGAGAGAATGTCTCAAAGGACTAATGTCCTCATTGTACAACCTGGTTTGAATGCAGACAGATTCTCTGAGAAATTAGGGCAGGAGAGAGAACCGCCAGAGCATTACAGAAACACCATGCACAGATAAACTCCCTTTTCTGAAATGGATAGCATAAAATGTAATACCTAATGTGGAAAATCTCATAATTCATTTCTAAATTTTTATTAGAGAAAAATTTAGATTTTAAAAGATAAATAATCAACCTGTAGTTTTGTTTTGATTAATAAAAAAACAACTTGATTTATTTAGTAATTTTCTCTGAATAGAAGCTTGTTCCAGCTAAATCATGTTTTCTAGAATGAGTCTGTTTGCTCTTCAGGCTTATCAGCTCAGCGTGTGTTTGTGAGAGTGGGCTGGAGAATATGAGCAGTGTGATTCCATGGGTTGTGCATGTTTTTGTCTGTGATAGATAGAGTGGTCTGTGATAAGTATGCATTTATGTGTGACCACAGCAGTGGTTTGTTTTGCTACACTCGGCAAGCAAAAAAGTCTCATCCGGTTGATCAGTGAAATGGCAAATACAGCAGCATGTACACTGAGACAAGGCGCTTATCAGAGTTATCCAGACAGCCGCACGCAGACAGAAGAGTGAAAACAGACATGCACACATTGAAAAACACCACGGAAGGTGTGTCTTCACCTTCATACTGTAAATCGGTGTTATACTATTTTTATATTTTAAATATGTTAATTATCCATAATTGATTTTGACCATTTGAATTGCTCAGTTTACTTACTTTTCTCTTAGAGTTCTGTGAATTTCGTGTTGTAGTTGTTTTGTTTGTGGTGGTTTGTGTTTGTATCATAACTTAACATTGTTAGCATATCTTAACATAGTATAATAGTAAACATAATAAATTTCAGTCCTTTTCAGATGCATGGTTATGTAAGGGATACTGTACAATTATTTTTGTTAATGACATATAATTTATTACATGGCTACTTAACAAATAAATAAATATAGGGACCTGAAATATTGACTGGAGTTGAAATTACTTTATCAGTAAAAAAAAAGAGAGCGCGAATAGTCAGAACTGAAAGGCAGACGTGAATTATGGAGCACAATTTACAAATTGTGCTACTATAATGGGAGTCAAATTAGTGGCAGTTATGACTATTATAGAAAATTTTGCAGGATAAAGTAGTCCTATACACTGCCATAGTCCAAAAGTATTGGGGATTCAGAATCAGGTTGGTAAAAAGAACACTATGTAGAAAAGACACATAAATGAGGGGGGTGCGACACTTTAGAATTAACCATGCATAATTGCTACAAAAGATTTCATTTCAATAATTCGTTAATAATCCTTAACTCTCTATTCATCAAATAATATTTTTAAGTAATGTATCACAGTTAAAAAATTAACCAGCTCAAACTGTTTTCAACATTGATATAAGAAATGTTTTCCTGAGCGCAATTCAGCATATTATACTTATTTCCGAAAGACCATGTGACACTGACGACTGAAGTATGATGCTGAAAAATTCCGGGCTTGCATCACAGGAAAAACCATCAAAGGAATCTAATATTACATATATTCAAAAAGAAAAATCATTTTATATTAAATCGAACCACCGTAATACACTAATTAATAGCAGTCAAGTATATAGCTGTTTTATTGTATTTTAAACACTAAATGGCAGCCTGTGGTGATCATGGAGCTAACTTTTTTTATTCAAAGGCACATAAAAAATCTTACTGACCCTGAAACGTTTGAATGGTAGTGTATAAAGAAATAATTTAAGACTTGTTTGAGTTTCAGTAGAGGTCAAGGTGTTCACTAAGGGGGGTGTGCCACCTCTGTTTTGTGAGAACTTGAGAAAAGCAGTAACACAAGTAGGTATTTCACATCTTACTTAACCAGTTGAACACTTTTGCTCAGGTGTCTTTTTACCTCACACATTCCTATTCTTTGCAGAAAAAACACTTTGTTGGGAAAGCCAGTCATTTTGTGATGCCCCGTGGCACATGAAGGGTCAGGGGGTTAGTTAGGTGCCGTTCTCCCAGCAGTGGTTTCAGTGGAAACCGGGAGCCTCCCATTTGTGGTACAGACCTCTTGCCATTTAGCCACCTGCCTCCAATAAAGAAAAGCAAGCGGCCGGCAAACTTCAGCGCTTGCCTCGGGCAGCTGGACGTGTTATTGATCGGGTGGGGGGAGGCTCTTTCCCTCCTCTCTTTCTGATGGAGGCCGGACTTTGGTCTGAGCTGCATTCCTGGGTTCTGTTCAGCTGGGAGGCAGAAGGGAGGGAGGATGTGGAGGGGAGGAGGGACCCAGGGGCTGGAAATCACTTGTCATGTGCGTATAAAAGTGTGCCTTTCGTTTCAGAGCATGCTCACTGAGGCACGCTCGGCTCCCACTAAATCCAGCCCCCAAATTTGAACTGGAGGGAGGGGAAGTTACGGAGCTGACTCTTGTGTTGTTGTACTCTGTCTGTTTGGCTCCCACCCTGCGTGGCTCCTTCTGCACCTCTGACTCTACGGTTGATAAGGTGAACACGGATTACTCTGGACGGCATTGACAGAAATCCATGTGAGATGAGTGCATGCTCTTTTTCTGAGTTGTGGTGTTTTTTGCCCCTGTACAGTTTATCTGTTAAGCCAGGAAAAACTTCATCAGAAATATAAGCAGCAGTTGAGATAAAAATCTGAAAAAGAATGAGGTCAAAGAAACTTTGAAGTGTCGTTGAGCTTAAATGGAAAGAATTGGCTTGTTTGCTTCAGGTCGGCAATCAGTGAAGTATAAGAAAAGGTCAGGAGTGATGTTTGCCTTCTGTTTACGTGCTGGCAAAATGGGGTTAGGAGGCTTGGACTTGTATAATGATGTGGGAAGACACGTGGATACATTCTGAGAACTCCTGCATTGACTCAGGGCTCAGAGTTTAGCGAAATCCTCGAGAAGCATCTTATCACCGCTTCATGTGTGGCTGCTCTGATTCAGAGCGAATATCTGTCTGAGATGTGACGGGAGGGCGGAAGAGATTTGTCTCTACTGTGGCCACGTGGGTATGATAAAAGAGGGCAGATTTCATAAAGTGCTATGCTGTTCACGTGGTTGTTTTTCTGAATTCTTTCAGCATCTTTTTCTGTGGTCGTGTGAAGTTGTATGCTGTTGTGCCCAACAAGCTGTTGACAGAGATTTTGGGGATTCTTACCACTAACATATTCTTGTGTGTTTTAAGAATCTGTGCTCTCATTGTCTTTACACAATATTTTGTGAAGGTGCGAATGGTTAAAATGTTTTGTAGAATGTGGAACACTAATGTACTTGTCACCTGCTGCATCTAAAGTAATGAAACAAGGCAGCAGTACTATTATAAGCAGTAACATATCCAACTCTAATGGGTACTTTTCTGTCATGCTTTATGAGCTCATTAATGTAACCTTGCAGTGCAAAGATATTTTAATTTGACTTTATTTAACTGCATGTTTCAATAGTCTAATCTTAGTTAATGTATCCTCCAACCTGGATGTGTTATTTTGAAGTGTCAGACTAGAAGATTGTCATTTTTCAAGCAGCCCCCGCCCCCCCATGGGCGGAGTAAGAAAATTATATGAAGAGTTTGGTTCCAAAACGCTATAAATCTATTTTGATTAATTTGAGTAAAAATGTGTTTTCTTTACCAAGAAAGTGGCAAGATGAAAACCACTATTTTCTGTTTCAAACTTTCACATATTTAGGTTATAATAACATTAAAAATTCAAATCCAGATTTTGATTTTCAAAGATTTATTATAAAATGTTTTTTTTCCCCCAAAATGCAATAAATCCATTGCATCAATATAAAAGTTATTTTTCATATTGAAACTGTTGAAAATACACAACATAGTAAGTTGATCCACATATGACAGCCTCTGAACTTGGTCAATACTAATCTTATATGCAGGCACTGGACTAAAAATACATTCAATCAGTCATCGCTCCCAAAATGAATTCAACGGGTCATCTTGTTAATGCTATAAATTAATTACAACAATAAAAGAAAATTTCATCATGAACATACATTAACAACAATATCACATTAAACCACATAAATTCCAAAATTACATTTCCCTTACATTCAACTTCCAAAACTGCATTCATCTTTCCCATGTTACATTAATTTAGTTGACTACTGCTATAGCCTACGCTGTATTAACAAAAACATTAATGGCATAAATAAAAACACTTACACTGACAAGCTACGCAATATCGCGTTCATAATCGAATGCGACTCATCTGCGATTATGAAAGTGATATAGCAGTGATCTATGGCTCTGTGGGATTTTGGCCCAATCCCAATTCTATTTTATACCCCTTCCCCTCCGCCTACCCCTTCCCCTTGTCCCTTAAAACAGAGTGTCAAGGGGTAGGGGTGAAAAAATTCCCCTAAGAATTGGGACACCACTACAATGCCGTCACACGTCATCATACGTCGACTAGCTCCTACAATACACACACCTATACTGGTGTGCACTAGAGCTTAATTACCGTCTATATTAATCGCGTTGCTTACTGACACACACACACCACACACACACACCACCCACACACATATATATATATATATATATATATAGGAGATCGCGCAGCTCACACATCCAGGAGAAAAGAAACTTGTCAACGCTGCCCCACGACTTTTATTAATAACAGTTTAAATACTGAATCGCTCGTTATATTTTCCAGCGACGCGAGGATAAAATCGCTGTTTTTGAAGTAAACTCACTCTAAAAAGAGAAATGCACAGATGCGCATTCACGCAACTCTCTCTCTCTCTCTCTCTCTCCATCTCCTCCTCGAAAATGGCAATATTTCAGAAAAGGGTTAAGCGATTTATAATTATTGGGGGTACTAGCCCTGCTCAATGTCTATGGTGGTTATTGCCCTGATCGGACATGAAAATATGTTGTGGCACTATCGTGCAGTCTGTAATAATATGACGTTAGCAAACTTTAGCAATTTTTTGCAAACATTTCTTTGAGTAACATGACCGTAAATATGAACTCACGTTTGAATGTAACATAAAACAAATTATTACTTTCGTTAAAATCTTTATTAATGCCAAAATGCTTACATTTATGTGTCTTTTTGTTCGCTAGGGCAGCCATGTTGCCGCTGAAGCAGGTTTACGCTGAGATAATTCATAGCCCTTTGTTTGAAGTGTGGTCCCAAAAATCTTCGTTTGAAGGGCTGTCTGGCCCTTCCCCTTCCCCTACCCCTACCCCTCCAATCAAAAGAGAATCGAGACACCCCTACCCATTCATGTGAACGTGAACGTGCGAAACGGAGGTGTAGGGGTAATGGGTAGAATTGGGATTGGGCCTAAATGCCGCTCCATCTGAAAGCACAAGATAGAGATTTACTACTAATCACAGAACCAACTTTACTGACGAGATGCGCACAACAATCGCATGCGATTTATCGTGCAGCCTAATGTTTTTTGCTGTTCACAAAGTACAAATAGATGAAGGAAACAGGAAGCCGGGTATTCAATAGCGCCTGCCATTACTGTTTACAGTGCGTGAATGGTGCGCTGTGATTGGTTGAGACTGGTGTTTGTCGCGGTTTGGAAAAAAAGATGACAGAATAACTCGGCGGATATCACATTTTGCGTAAAAATTTAAAATGGACCTTTCAATATGGACCAGATACAATACAGATTTTGGCGGAAACTCCTTTTTTTTTTTTAAATGCCGTTTATCGCGTTTCGGAACCAAACTCTTTTCATATATTTTAGTTTTAAAATCAAAAGCTAAGATTTACATTGTTGGTACCGAACAACATCAGACACACAGTATTGCGTCCAGGTCTGTATATTTAGTTGTAATGTCTTGTTAAAAAAACCTTTAAATCGAAGTTTTAAAAATAGTATATAAATTGTGTCCATTTGTGCTTTCAACATAACTTGTTCTACTCTTACTAGCATTATTGACACTTTCAATGAGCTTTTTTGAACACACTTTACACTTTTACACGATTTGGATTATATTAGTATCATTTGTGCACTTTTGTGTTTGCCATTAATTTTTTTTAAATAAAAGCATTTTTTTTTTCTTTGATTATGTCCAGGGGGAACAGCGTACAGTCCATGAATCATTCTCACCCCCATCTGTTTGACAGCTGTGGCTGATGGGTAGCTCCCTTTTCATCAGAAATGTAATATGAGGCTGCTTTTTTTTTTCACAAATATTAAAGGGGTCATATTATGGTGTTTCAAGTTTCCTTCTCTTTGGAGTGTACGAGCTGTTCGTGAATAATAAAGATCCCTAAGTTGCAAAGTTTAAAGTCTCAAATCCAAAGAGATATTGTATTTAAAAGTGAAGACTCGTCCACGCCCTCCTAAAATGCCTTGTTTAAACACGCCCCCACATGTCTACTTCACTATGTGGGAAGATTTGCATAATGACGCCCAAATGTAAACGCAAAGAAAGAATGCGTAACTTTATTGTTGCTGCCACCGACGCCACCATGTTGTGAAGACACTGTGTGTTTCATTGTGAAAGCAAAACTACTTTGTTTTTGCCTTCCAAAAATGGACACGACTAGAAATCAGTGGTGTCAGTTGCATTTACAACACTGTTTTCCAGAAAGTTCAACCCAGATAGTCAGATGTGTGCAGTGCATTTATGGAGAACTGTTTCCTGATCCTGGAGAGTAGACTACAATGCCGGCAGTTCTGAACAACTAATTCTGACTCCCAGACTGTAAGTAAGTTTTTTATATTAAATAATTTGCCACTGATGATTCAAACGCATGTTTTGAGCAGTGTAGAGTAGCGCTTGTTGTTTTGTCGTTTGTCAAATGCCGACATGGTTTTATGTTTACGCGGCGCGATGCAACATGCGTGGCAAATACAACACAAGGAACGTTAGTCGGCTCATTATCCGTAATTATGTCCCCACTGGATGCAACAAATGCCTCGTTTATAATGGGTTTTATTGGTTTTGTCTCGTCGTGCTGGGACACGGCATCACAGTATGGTAAGGGGCGTAACTTTTCTGTCACACGCTTGAGGTATTCGTCCAATCATAACACACTGGATAGCTGGTCAATCAGTGCATACCTTGCTTTTCAGACCGATGAGCTTGTAAAAATCGACGCGTTTCAGAAAGGCGGGGCATATAGGAGCAACAATAATGTACATTGTGGAATATAATGTGTTTTTTTTAACCTTAAACGCATAAACACATTGCATTACACCAAATACACAAAATAATGTTCTTTTTGGCAACATCATATGACCCCTTTAAACCACTGTTTGTTTTGCGATAAAGGCTCACCAGACATATCACTCACTCCAATTCTTTGATACTGGAAATTCACAGCTGGGAAGTTCTGTTTGGCAACAAACAGCAGTATGAAAATCCCATAACCCACTAATATGGTTTCTTTTCATTGCACCCTTTCGCACTGTTTTTAATAACTGTTACACATACTGCATATGAAAAGCATGTTTGCACTCTAAATCATTGACTCTTAGGTACTTGTTCTAGCACTTAGATAATTACACACATTTATCGCCTTACCTTTATGAGTGTTATTTTATGGGCACAAACACTCTTGGTTAGTGGTCAGATATGTTTGCTTTGAATAAAAGCAAATATGTATTGCAAGAAAACCGTGGGCATGTTTTCATTGAAAATCACAATATATACTGTTACATAAATTTTGAAACTGAGTTCTGACCTACTAAAACATTTAGTAAATTTGCTGAAGATCCTTGAGCCATTCTTGATAATAAATGCAGATGGATTGATCATTTTCTTTGTACTGAATACTGTTGTCTGAATCCTTAATCCATAGAGCATCAAACTCAATGCGCCAGAGGCCATGAGGCGCCTAGGCTTTTTAGTTGTCTGTCTAATGCCAGCACGTTTTTCTATTGTGTTTAATAATTAGATGTCATTGTTAAGAAACTTTGCAACTTGCAACTCCTCTGAAGGATGCAGTGTTCTCCAAAGTTGCTAAGAATGAGGAAGATGTTCTATTATTTTAAAAAAAAAACTAACTTTATTATAAATTATAAATTAAATCTAAGTGGTGCCAAAGTGACACCATCGTTGCACTTTTTAGCCACCAACTAATGAATTGGTAGAAATGACAACCCATAAAACAGAAGTAGAAATTAAAAATGATTGTGTTAAATAGATGGAAACAAAGATATTATGAAATAGTTAACATTTTACAGCTTCACGCATACGTCTTTCTAGAAATGTTGTAGCCAGACTGAAACCAGGAACTGTATCTTGACCACTGGTTCTCAGGTGGAGGGTTGTGACCCCAAAGTCTGGTCTGATGGTAGAAATTAGTTACATTACTTGTATGTGTTGTATTGTGTAACATGCATTCATCCTTAAAAACCATAAACCGAATTATGTAATGAACAAGAAAATATGATTTAACTTGCATTGAGGACAAACATGTTTTTCCTGTAAATTGTTATCTGCTGAGATTATTATTAGTATTATTATTTTCATTCGTTTATAATTGTTTTTATTTATCACTTAAATCTTTTCATAATGATTGGTTTGGTTTTTAAGACATTTTTTTTGTTTACTTTTTGTTTAAGGGGAGAAAAACTGTATTGGTTCCTCAGTGTCTAATGTTAAATCCTGTGTGGCCCTCAAACAGAAACCAGTTACGAAACTGCTAACGTTGACATCATGATGGAGGACAATAGTGGGGCTTTTTTTAAAGAGACAGAGCAAAGGGATAGTACTGATGTCACTTGTTTGTATAGAAACTCAATTGTAGATGTCCCTGAACGTAAACTTTAGATTTTGTATTCAGGAAGAAATGTAGAGTTTACAGCCGTGATCTGTTTGCACTCGTTCAGTCCTACAAGGAGAACAGCATTGATGAGCAGCTAATCAAAAAGGTGAAGATACAGTAACGATGTTCAGATCTTCCTGACTATACTCCATTAAAAGAGAAATTAAGAACTTTTTCTGTGGTGGCCCCTGCAGGTGCTGAGAGGTGTTTCCCGGTCGCTTGGGTACAGGGACTCTAAGAGTTTAATTAATGCACACCTGTATTATCTAGTGGCCGAGTGGCTGAACCAAAAACAGTCCGATGCAAGTTACACACTACAGTCCTTTCCCTACACATTACTGGACCACTGCAGTCTGGAAGAGTTTTACAGGTATATGCTACTATAATGTTCTCGTTTACACTTCTAGACTGGTCACTAGAGCAAATCTCATGGAAACATTCTGGTCATATTTCATCTTAAATCAAAAGTAATAATGCTTGCTATATGTATACGAAGCCTATTAGGACCATGTTTAAGTGAATAATGTCACTTTAAAAAAAAAAAAAATATTACAAACTTTTACATCTGGGTTCTTCTGTAATTATACTGTAATTATGTATTCAAATTTCAGGTCATCCTACCATGTGCTGATCCCACACCTGGTCTTCCTGAATGATTTTGAGGAGGTGAAATCCATTGGCGCTCACTTGGATCAGGACTGGAAGCAGCTGCTGGCTAATTGCTTTCCCAAGATCATGGTCAACATCCTGCCCCACTTTGCTCTCGCTGGGCAAGACACCCATGTGGCTCAGCAGAGAGAGAAAGCTCACAGGGTGTATGATATACTGAAAAACAGCAACTGCCTGGGAAAACAGGTGAGGATGCAGTAGGGCTGGGCGATATAGCCAACGTATTAACGATATAATGTTTCATATCGTTCGGTATCCATAATTATTGACATTTTTTATAACCTTTTTTCAAACCGATCGGATTTTAAATTTTTTATTTAGCCAATGTATTTTTAATTTGGCCACTTTATTAAGACAAACAACAAATATATATATATATAATTTTTTTTAACAGTCAAACACAAAATAAAAATTAAACAAATATCAAATTTTTTTATGTTTTATATGCAGATTAAATAAGTTTTAAGGAAACTTTTGACTTGTTTCCCAAGGACACAGGAGGGCGCAATGAGCAAAATGCACTCATCTCTCGAGTCAATTTTGGAGCTTGAAGAGGATCTTCACGGATTCATCTGACCTGCTTGAGGAGGGAGGAGTTCATCGGATCCACTCAACATCGTTGCGGGTTTTTGTGTGGAAATTCAAAAAGATTTGTATTCTCAATTAGGGTTGGGTATCGATTGTGTTTTTAATGATACCTGTGCCAAATCGATACTTTTAAAACAGTACCTGTGCCTAAACGGGGCCTGAACCGATACTTTTAAAAAAGAGCCACAAAAAAAAGCGATGGATAACATTAAAGAACATTAAAAATATAAAAAAATAAATATACATAGCATTCACATACTCCTC
>JADLZN010003164.1:203822-228901 GCA_018155175.1 Sinocyclocheilus anophthalmus | reverse complement strand
GTTTTGAGACACCGTTATTATTTTCACTATTCCATGTGCTAATTCTTCTAGGTTTTAAGATTCTCACTTATGTATTTCCTTGCACACACAGTTACCTCAGTGTAGAAGGGAATTAAGATCATAAAAAACTGTGATATTTAGCATATTAATATCTGAGCAGGTCCTGTGTGATGTGTGTATACTTTTAATATACTCGCATTGCCTGAGAGGAGTTCACTCCAAGTAGCTCTTATGTACATTTATGTTTTTTATATGGACTTTGACAATCCTGAAAATACCTTCGCTTAGCTCAATTTCAAAGCACTAAATCCAATATTGGATGTGGGAAATGTTTAGGAAAAGTTCATTTGAAAGCTTTTATAGTATATTTCGGTTAGGTTTAATAAGGATTGTTGAAGTCCTGGTTTCTTGTCTGTATGTTTTATCATTTGTGTGTGGATTTTTGTTTAACGTGATGTTTATTTATTGGTAATAGGCAAACAACAAGCTCCGTTCCCAGGCATAGAGCTCCCAAGTATGACGGTTAACTCTATTTGCTACTGATCACAGCAGTGAACACGCTGAGATGGTTCCTATTGCATGTGTGCAGTGGGTGAGGTCTCTCAGTGGCTGTGATCCCAGCACTCTGAAGCAAGTTACGAAGTAAACGGCTAGAGGTATTTATTAAAGCAGTTAAAAAAATATTATATTATTTTAATACTATTATTATAAAGAGTAGGAATGGGCGGTATGTCCAAAATAACAAGACAATTATTTTTATATCGTGCTAACTGCATATATCACATATTAGTTATTTTCGAATATTCATCGAATATATCGAATTCAAATATAAAAAAGTTAATATTTTAATAACAATGTCTTAATGACTACTTCTGCACTTTTTCATTTTACAAATGAAAGGTACTTCATCTTATATATATTTTTTTCTTTTCATTTGAAAAAATAAAATAGGCAATAAAAGCACACATAGCGGCGTAAATGTATCTACCTATATACCGCCCAGCCTTAATAAATTTGAGCTAATAATGGTAAACAATGGATGTCTAAGCTTCAGAGTGCTTCAGTCAAACAGCTCTAAGAAACCTCAAATGCAGTGCTTATTTTCAAATTCCGTGTAATTACCATCGTTCAGAAATGGGACCATTGAATGTCTGTCCGAGAGAAATGCCTTTATTTGTGATCCAGGCTCATCTTGCCAATCAACACTCCATGCCTGCTTTTGAAAACCCCTAGACTAGAGTTCTCAAATGGTAGTCTTTTAGCTGCTTGTAACCAAGGTCCCTGCATCGTCTTGGAAACACACGACCTTAAATAAAGAAATAGAGGAAGGTGTTCACTGTTAGTTCATATAGTATGTAGAATTATAGGGTTTGATACGGTTTCAATAAAGATAGATAAATATAAGCTAGCATATATGGAGTCAGCATATGCTTTGTGTTCATAAGTACAAAGAGAGAAACCATATTTAGAAAACTTCAAAATATCTATTATCATACTTCAAATTTGCTATTGTTGGCTATCAGCACTTGTTGGGGTCGCTCACACAGGACGTCATCTTGCATTCCATCTGTTATTCATTTTAAATTATGTATGTAGACAAACACTACACAAACATCCGCCATTTATATATTCATCGTCTAGTGCCATGAGCTCCGCATTTTCAAGTAGTGAGACACCGAAATAGGGCTGTGCGATATGACGATCTGCTTTTGAAGAAATATCATTGTATCATGCTGCTGCACCCATTCTATCGGTTCTTAATATACTGTACAACGCGACATACGTTCAGATCAAATGTTAACTCGGTGGTAGAGTTACGCTTACGGGACACTGCACTTGTTCGCAATCACAAAATTAAATTATTTGCATGTGCATTAAAGCCTTGCCGGTTAAACATTTGAAAAGCTTGTCAAACGCGCCTTGTTCGGGGACTGAAGTTCTCCCTGCCACATGCTGAGTGCACTGTCACAACAAAAAGCATCGGGAAAGCACGCCAGGTTTACCTATAGACACAGTTGGTTATGTCTAAAGATGAAAGTAAAAAACGCCTGTATATAGATGTTGCAGGTCTAAAAGTGAAGCAGGCTAATAGTACTAAACATGGCTGCCCCCGCTTGTCGATTAAATGGAATAGTATTCAACCAACGAAGAAAAAAACATCAGCGCAAAAGTTAAAATCGCTGTCATTATTTTACTCATTCTCATGTTTTCACCAAACCTGTCTTCAGTTTTTTCTGAGTGCTGAACGCAACAGAGGATATTTTGAAGAAGTATAGGGTAAGCGCAAACTTGCTCGTCCGCCATTGACTTGGGTAGTAGGAAAAAAATATCATGGAAGTCACTGTGGACCAGCAACCGCTTGGTTTCCCACATTCTTCAAAAATAACTTTTTATGTTCAACAGAAGAAATTAACTCATTCAGGTTTAAAACAACTTGAGAGTTGAGTAAATGAAAACATAGTTTTCAGTTTTGGATGAACTATCCCTTTAACAGAATTATAATCACAAAACCAGTGACAAATCACTCAAGATGCACCTGAAGAACTTTAATACTAGTTGCTGTTAATAAGAATCAATGTATTAATTTATACAGGGAAGGGCTACTGCTAATACACCTAAGCCATGCGTACTGAAAAATAAAGCACTGATATGTTTTTTTTCATTTTTGTATATTATGGGTGTATTTGGTAATGTGTATCTTTGTCTTATTTTTAAATAACAATATAAAATGAGTACAAAGCTTTTTATCTCCATCAACCCACGTTTGGTACATATATCCTGGCATTTTTTTGTTAGGCCCGTGGCCAAGCTTTGTTTTTTAAAATAGGGAACTATATTTTGCTGTTAGCTGCTCAGACTAACTTGCAAATAGTATAAACCGACATGAACTGAATTTCCCTGAAAAAAACACAGGATATGATTTTTTGCATTTTGCCCACATTACCCTACACTGAAATTATGATATTTTTATAAACTGAAACATTGACACCCGTAAAATGTAAGTGTCATTTGTTGGTGAAAAGCAAAACCCTGCGGAAAATAAAGTTTTGGTAATTAAATTTGCATACATTTTTGTAATTAATTTTTATGAATTAAATTAATTTTTTTATGCTGTTCAGGGTGTAGTGGTCTCAGATGAAAACTAAACCAGTTGTATTAAAGTTCCTCAGCAACTGAAATGTTGCCACTCTACCATTCCACATTGGGCCTCATTCATGAAACATTAGTAAATATAGGAGTAAATTCTGAGTAATTTGTGCGTAAAACAGACCTTCCCGAAAACTCGCCTCCGCCTAACTTCCTCCAAATAATCACAAACACTAATTCGTACGACATCAGATTTGTATAGTTAAACATGTGCTAATGTTATGTAATTAGCAACATTCGTAAAGAGGGCGCGCCGCCCCTTCGTGGCTACAGCTCTCATATCCGGCATTAGTATAATCCCCGCCTATGAATTACAGCTACATAAATTGTGTGTCCAGGAAAGCAGTGGAATATTCTTGTCTACTTTCTCAGGTTTGGCTCCAGTATATTGCATAAATGCAAAAAACACTAATAGGCCATATGCCTAACAATAAACATTCAATAACGTGTGTGTCACGCGCAACTGTTCACGGAGGCGCTCTTCACAACAGGTTCTTTTAAAACGACGCAGCTGGTGGTGCTGGTAGAACGTTTTTTCTCAGCTGATGATGACGACTTTTGGTTGCATATGATTTGAAATATCCACTGCAGTAGACGTACTGTATTACTAGCATCATCATTTTGAAGAATATATACTGATTATAACATGTCATTGTAACCAGGGCAACTTCTAAGCTGCTGCTAGTTGTTGTGGCAGTGTGTACAGTGAGTGGGATGATTGGTCAGTGTAGCTATTTGTCCCGCTGCTGAAGCCTCATTGATTTGGAACGTGCTGGGTACAAAAGTGAGCGTGACAGTGCCACGCTGCGCTGCGGTTTTACCCTAGCAAGCTAAAGGCAGATTGATCAAAACGGGATCTTCAGCTACAAAGAAAAAAAACGGAGCGCAACGAACATGTAAAATTATTAGCAATGGCTAGTGGCCATCAAATTCATGTCATCAGTTTGCAAATGAACACAGAAGAACCAGGGCAAGCGCGGGGTATAGATGTTTTCGGTTGGGGGGGGAGTGCTGTGGTGTGTCACGTTGTGTGGTTGTAAAAGGGGGGATGTTTGGGGGGGGCTGGTATTCCGCTTGTGCGGTGAGTCGCGTGGCTGAACAGTGAGGGGAGGCTGGGGCTCGGTGTTGTTTGGGGATGCCGATTTATTGGAAAGTTTTTTGCTGGGAACCTGAGGCTTTTAAAAAAAAATTACTGATATTTGGCTTTTTATGCGCTCATTATCTGGTGGATCCTTGTATTAAAGTTAATCTTGTTCACGTTCTGTATAGTTCATGTCTGAAACCACGCGATAGCGTCACGTGTTCATGAGGATTAGGCTAATCCCATTTAGAAAACTTCACAAGTAAAATTAATCATGTTTATTAAGATAAACATGGGTTTATTATAGCCTACTTACAATTTACATTTCAGAGATCATTACAAATAAATAATTAAATGCTAAAAAAAACTGAAGACCATTTAAATGAACAGACTTGGGTTCGTTGCTTTGTCAACGCATAGTGAAACCGGGGGTGCTGCAGGCACTCCCTACGTTCGCCGCAGTCCCTGCAAAGACGTTTTATAATACGCCCCATTTATCTCAAGAGGTATGGAGCAGGTGTAAGTTTCTTTCCTATCAACTAACATTTTGAAAATACGAACATTTTCATGAATTCGAAAGTTTACGTCAGAACGGCTTTACGAACGATTTAGCAAACGACAAAAAAAATGCGGTCTGGCTCGTGTGTTTACAGGAAAAAACAAGCATGATGATGCCCATGTGTGTGTTTCACTGAGCAGTCCAAATGTGGATCACCCAGCGGGAAAAAAAAGGTGTTCATAAAATTGTCACACGTATTTGCTGAAGCCAATTTACGCTTTGTTTAGTCCTGGCAGTATCCCATCAGCCGTATCACAGAAATCAGACGGTCAAATGCGGAGCGCGTGACCACGTTTTACCCTGAAGATTAAGTCTCATGACATGTCGGGGTGTGTAAATGGGGGTCAAACAAATTGCACGTACGTTTAAATATCTTTGCCGAAAAGATGCATGAAATATGAAGGCAAACGTTTGCAGCGTCTCGTGCATGTTAATGACATTCAAAAAATGCTAGTGCTTCCATTGCCCTCCAACTACTACCTCTTTTGAAGCCAAGAACCTTACAAAGATGCACCTTACAAAGATGCAGTTTTACAGAACAACATCTCCTTACAGCAGCGGCCTATTAAATATAATTAGGAGAGGTGTCTGTAAGCCTCATTAGCCTGTAAAAACGAAGGTATAAATATGGAACGGCTCTGTGGGTTGTGCTCTTGCTGAAAGGCATGTGTTGAAGGTATGCATAACTCTTTTAACCCCCCTGTGTTCTTAAATCGACCCACCAGTCTTTCTCTCTCATGGTTACTTGGATCGGAGTGTGTGTTTTGGCTGTGTTCCTGTGCCCTTCCTCTGGATGAATGACATTAGCCCTTCTTGACCGCTCCTAAATTACAGCAATGTCCTGGAGTCTGTCATGTTGACTCGAGGACAGATTGATGTGTAGATTCCTGCACTTAGTGTAAACCTCTAGATATTTGCTTCTATGATTGGGTATATTGGGGACCAAGAACTGATCATTTTAATTTCTGCATGGCATGAGTTTTTCATTGCTATTTGGATTGAATTGTAGGTGGGGTAAAATGGGAAGCGTTCTCCAACAGGCTAGTGTTACAAAAAAGTCCATGCTGGACTCTTTAAATTATAGTTTTACCATTTGAGTATTTGGGTTGGTTGGGCCATTGCCTAAACTTCTAGGCCACTGCATAAACTTGAACCCATCTTACCCAATCTACTTTGATGATGAAGTGTGATTGATTGGCCTCTTGGTCTGAAAACTATTTGCTGAAAAGATGTGACAAACTAGTTGATGTTTGTCTTTATAGTAATGATGGCCAAGGAGAAGCCACCCATCACTGTTGTGGGGGATGTTGGAGGCCGCATCGCCATCATTGTCGTAAGAAATGCGTGTTTTTGGACTAGCTATCAGTGTGACAATCATTTTTGATTGACGGGACAAACAGTGCGTGTTTCCGTCCTGTAGGATGACATCATCGATGATGTGGAGGACTTTGTGGCAGCAGCTGAGATTCTGAAAGAGAGAGGTGCTTATAAGATCTACATCATGGCCACCCACGGCCTCTTGTCTGCAGACGCCCCACGCCTCATCGAGGAGTCCGCCATAGACGAAGTGAGTCATTCAGCTCATTTACTGAAACGGCTCATTCTAATTCTCAAAAAGAAAAAAGAAAACGTACACTATCTACATTTTTTTTATTTTATTTCTTTTTCTAAAACGCTTCATGCATTTTCTGTAAAAAAGCTATTTTTTTCCCCTCTCACTTCTGTTTCAAGCCTGTTATGATTCCATTATAGGACACGTTTTTATGCTATTTATCAGTTATTATAAGTAATATTGTATGATGCATTGATATTTCCCAGTTATGATCTTTCTTTCTGTATGTATGCTTTAATTTAGGCCCTATCCACACGAACACGGTTATTTTTTAAAACCGGGGCGTGCTTTTTCTACGCAGAATTATGGAGAGGGCCGTATCGCGCCAACAAAAACAAACTCGCAAACGGCAGGGCACTCAGGATTACTGAACGGCAGAACATTTTTGAAAACGCCTGCCAAGGTGAAGATTTTCAAAAACTCCGGTTGCAGAGTTTTTGGCTTGTGACGTTATCTCTGCCTACTGGAAACTTTGGGCAGGGCTTCTGATGGCCAACAATGGCTGTAGCGGTTGGAGAACTATATCGCGACAGCAGCCACCATGTTGGGTTTGGTCTATGCTTGTTGACAGTGCTCTCAGTAGGCATGCTGTTGTGTTTTCAATGTGTGACGAAAATTTTTTTTGGGGGGTGGTGGGGGAACAGCGATTAGAAGGAAAAACTCAGTTATTATAATTTTTATTATAATTTTTTTGTATTTCTAATATTTATTTATGTATTTTTGAATGTAGTGGTTATGCCTTTATTAATTAATATTATAATCTGTAATTTATGGCATGGCCATATGGCATCTAAGTGATGCTATTCACATTTGAAGTATGAAAATTCCAGATTTACTGTGACTCTGTTGAAATTGATAGTTTGGGCATGGATTAGGAAGAGAAGGTTATTCTTCAGAAGAGTTCAGCTGTAACTCTTTCAAATGGAATACAAATAAATTCATGAAGTTTTCTTACACAAGTGGCATTATTTCCAGAGAATGGGGTTTGATGTCCATCAGCAGTTACTTACCTTCATGTACATGGATGCTTAATACATTCAGCATCAAATATTGATGTGAATTTTGAAGAAGTATAAAATGATGTAGCATGACCAAATGTTTGGGATATCTTTATGGTCTTTCAGGTTGTGGTGACCAACACTGTCCCTCATGAGGTGCAAAAGCTGCAGTGTCCTAAGATCAAGACAGTGGATGTCAGTATGATCCTGGCCGAGGCTATCCGACGCATCCACAACGGGGAGTCCATGGCCTACCTGTTCCGCAATATCACAGTAGAAAACACATATGGCCACCACATTTACATTAGAGACAAAGGTGAGGTGTAGAGTTAAGGGAAATCTTTCCCCTCTTACACACTTGAGAGGTGTGCCATTGCAGTTCCCCATTCCCAACACTACAATCACCTTCATTTCTCAAATAAACCCCTTTTACTCTGCAGAACAATAAAAAAAACGTCCATTGCCAAATGATATAGTTGAAGAAGTCTAAAATAAATGAAGACATACTCAAACGTTTAAATCCAAGCAGTTGCCAGTGTGCAGATATGAACATAGATATGAAATGATAATCCAATGCAAACAACATCATTTATGCAAGTGTTCACTTTTTTTTTTTTACTTTAAGTGATACTCTGCAGTGAAATCAACAGTTTTAGATCTACTGGTAAAACTTTACAATAAGATGATTTCACTACTTACCAGTATTTCTGGTTTATTTTGGTTTAATTGTGCCATAGTTGCTTCAGAATGAAAGGTATAGTTCATTCAAAAATGACATTTCTTTCATATTCACTCATTTCATGTCGTTTTAAACTTTGATGACTTCTGTCTGTGGAACCCAAAAAGCAACTCACGTTTTATTATTTCATTTAACTCCCCATTTTTGCCTAATATCTATAAAGTGTCGCAGCATATTGCTTTAAAATATTCCGTTTTCGGCATCGTGACGCGTCAGAGTCATAGAACCCAGGATTGGAGTGTGGAATATCTTAGTAATATTGATTTAAAAAAATTTTTGTGTGAACTATTCCTTAAACCCTTAAAATCACATTAAGGAATCAAAATATAGTATGTTACAGAAAATGCTGGTTTCTAAGTGGTTTTGTTTGGTTGATTTGTGTCATAAATGTTTACTCCAGACGACAAACAAATGAGCTCTAAATGAACCAAGTACTGTGAATACTTCTCGTAGAACGCATCTGTACTCCTACATGACAAAACTAAGCGAGCGGAAATGGCGTGTTCCTCCGTTTCAGTCTTTTACATTTGTGTGCTAATGTTAAGATCTGTATTGCCTTTGGGTTTTATCTTAAATGGACCATATTAGCAATACTAAGCCAGTTATATACTGCAGATATTTTTAGCATAACTAAATGCAGTATACTGTGATCACGTGGCTTTGTAGCAGTGACATCCACCCAATCAGATAAAAAAACATTTAGCTTTTGCTTCCTGATTAAACCTTAGCGGAGGTTGTGACGGGATTGTAAAACCGAATAGTAAGCTGATAACAACAATGCATGAGTTTTGTGTGTCCGGTAGATCACTGACGGATGGAGAAAACGTTCACCAGCACTGCCCCTGTACTCCCTCAGTGTGCATTTGTCTCAGCCGTCGAGCCGTCGGTCAGTGTTCGTTTGAAGCACAGCTACACTTCTTTCTTTTAACATCGTCTTCCACTTCTCTGTGTTCCTCAATTGTGCATCAACTAGCCCGTTTCCCAGTGCCTCACTCTGTGAGAGCGAGTGAGCGTGGTTGCTATGGTAACCTTATTCAGAGCTGTTCTAGCTATATTTTTGCATTAGTGCAAATATGGTCCAATCTTACGGAGAACATACGTTTTTGCTACAGTGTATTGAATCTGCTGTTGCTTTGCAATCTTATTTTTGTAAATAAACACAAGTGATTTGCTTCATGCTGCTCAGGTGTATCTTTATTGAACTGAATTCACAGAAGAAAAAAAAAATGCATGTAATTTACTCAAGCGATAAGGTACTATTTGAGAATCTCCATCATGTCAGGATGAGATGTCATCAGTGGTCTTCAGTATTAGAGGAGGAGTTAGTAAAAGACCCTTCACTTGCTCTAAACTCCTCAGGTTTATTCACATGAGAAAATAACAAAGAAAAAGGAAGGGCCTCTACTGATGACTTAGATCCATCAAGGGACCCAAAAAGAATCACTGAATTGTGTCCAGTGCACATTTTGCCACCCGAAATCAAATAAATAATATTATTTTTGTATCAATAAAAATGGGGCCTGTTTTAGGTAGTATTTCTGCACTTATTGTGTCATACACTCTATTATATTATATATTTGTAATTATGTATATATATAAAGTATTATATATATAGATTATCCTAATATATATACACACACCACTATATACACATGTGTTATAGTATATATATATATAGTTCCAAAGCTTTTAAGTGGTAACAAAAACAGTGGCTTATAATACTGTAACCAATTGATTTTGTGTTTGAATAAAAAAAAAAAAAATTTTTTTTCTTTTTTTTTTTTAAATATTTATTTTTTAAATTTAATTTTGATTAATTCAAATAATCTTAATGGTTCTACAATTTAAATGGTCTTTAAGGAAAATATAAATTCTTATTTCTTTACATTTTTAAGTGAAATGCCACCTAGACATGTTCAATCAAAAATTAAAATTTTGTCACCGTTTACTTTCCCTTTCCTTTTTTCTGTGAACCGTAACATATATATTTTTTTGTATCTGCAATGAAATTCAGTGGGCTTCAAAACTATTTTGCTACCAACATTCTACCAAAATATAATCTTTTATGTTCTACATAAGAAAGTCATGCATGAGTGTGAGTAAATCTGTTTAACCCGAATTATTAATTTAACATATTTTTTTTAACCGATTTGGTGAGGATTTTGAAAAAATGTCCAAGGGATCCATTCACCAATCCTCGAAGAACATGGATTGTTACATAATAAATGCCCAAACAGTTAAAATCCATCCTCCCAATTGGTTCAGATCCCTCCAGCTTGTAAACAAAGGGGCCTTTACAACCCTCTTGTTCACTCCTGTGAAACCAAGCTGTGGTTGAGAGAAGGCAAGCCTTATCCTGTGTTGAGGATTGGCCTGTTTAAGGTTCAGGCTTGCTGAAACCGAACAGCTTGTTGGTGTTTTTAAACCAAAACCCTGCCGCAAAGATGAACTAGACCGTTGGGCGGGCCCAAACATTTTTAGAGTTTTCCCCACCTTTTCCCCCCGCACTTTTTTTGTGCTTCAGGAAAGCATACACCTTGTATCTAAGCTGTTGCATCATTGTAACACGCTAACTTTTTGGGGGGGGGGATGGCCTACATGATAGGAAGATTGAAGGGACGCAACGAGCTGGGGGATTAATTTCAGTGAGCCATGTGTATTAAAGACATACTGTGAGACACACATTCATATCAACAAGTCCAAACATTAGCATATAGAGTCTTCCAGAGTTGAGGAAGCATCAATTAAGTCCACCAAGTCCATCAGTTCATAGATATGACCATAAGTAGCATTTTGTCACAGTGAAATCAGTCTTTAAAGTGGAAAATATGAGACCAGTAGTCCTTAAATGAAGCAAGGAAGAATCGGAACCAGCAAACAATTCATCTGTTTGTTGATCATAGAATAAGATGAGTAGATGTTTGGATGAAGACAGTTAGCCCCTTTTTGTCTAGGTCCTGTTTATACCTGTGCTGTTTCCTCTCTCATACAAGAACCCTCTGCATTTAAACAAACATACAATCAACACGTGTTTAGTATTAACCCCCAACAGGTTACAGAGAAAAAAAAGTTCATATTCACGCTCTGTGGGGGTCGTGCTATACTAGCCACAAAACAACCGGGCCTATCTTACATTTGAGAGCAGAACAAATTGTTGCTCAGAATCAGGGCATGGCGCACAAGAGGGCTAGCATAATGGTTGCAAGAGTCTTCATGTGCTTATCACACGACTTCCTGTCCTAATGCTACTTCTTTACCCCCTTTAGTCAAATGAGCAACTCAGAATACATATGGTCGCGCCCCTATGGATGGTATAGGCTTATAACTGCGAAGAACCTACTTTGGAAAAATGGAAAAAGCGGGCGGAGGGGGGGGGGGGGGGGGGGGGGGGGGCGGGGGGGGAGGGGAGGAAGGGGGGGGGGGGGGGGGGGGACGAGTAAAACGTGTTACACACCCCTACCACCTAAAAGAAGATTAGATGGTTCCCATAAACTTCTTTAGCTTTTTCAACCTGGTATATCACATTGACTCGGGGGGGGGTTGTGTCCCCCCCAAAGGCATTTTTACCACTTTGTAATTGACATTATTCACCCTTTTCATAATTTTTGCAGGACCTTGCCATCTTGGGGCTAACTTGGCCATGAAAAAATCTGCAGCGCGAGATAGAGGGTGAGTGAGGATCCAAACCAGATCTCCTTCCACAAAGGACTCAGGCTTCCTACGTTTATTGTAGTATCTGCCTTGTCTCTCTTGGGCTTGGCTGGTCTTCTCCCTCACTTGGTCAAGAAGAGCTTTTTGTCTTTCCACAGTGCTGTAGGCCCCATGGTCGGGATTGGGAGGTTTGTGGATCAATCGCTCAAGTGGACCCTTTAGCTTGCGTCCTAATGCAATCTCAGCTGGAGTGAGACCAGTACTTTCTTGCCATGCTGAATTAATGGCATACCGGAATTCTGGTATCCACTTGTCCCAATCACGGTGGTTGTCACGAACGTATGATGATATCATTGTTTTTAAGGTCCTGTTGATCCTCGCAGTTAAGTTGGTCTGTGGATGATATGCTGTACTGAGTTTTTGAACTACACCCCATCGCTTGCAGGTATCATTGAGTAACTGGGCAGTGAACTGATGGCCGCGGTCTGATACCAGGTATGCTGGGGCTCCCCATCGAGTGAACATTTCTTTCGTCAGAATGTTGGTTATTAGGTGAGTTTTTGCAGACCATAGAGCAAAGAGTTCTACCCACTTGCTGCAATAATCCACAAAGACTAATAAGAATTCATTGGATCTGGAAATTCTTAGGAAAGGACCCATCAGGTCTACTCCAAGCATATGACCAGGCTCCACTACTGGGATTGACTGCACCAGTCCAGATACCTTTGAGATTCTTGGTTTGTAGGCTTGACACGTCTTACACTGGGTGCAAAAACTCCAAACGTATTTACGAATCTCAGGCCAATAGACATTGCCAAGTAGTCTTCTTAAGGTTTTCATTCTCCCCAAATGTCCAATCAGTGGGTTCGAATGAGCAAAATGCAAAAATGTTTCCCTAAGTGATACAGGTATGACTAGTTGATGAGTGTATCCTTGGTGCTTGTCAGGCACACTGCGAAACAGGTAGTCATTCTGTATGATGTAAGCGATGCGGTTATAATCTGTGGTAGGTTGTTTAGCTAACTCCCATAGATCCTGCAAAGAAGAATCAAGCTTTTGGGCTTTCTCAATTTCATCCCAACTGACAGGCAAATTAGGGTCTGGTTTTGTAGGTTGACATAGGGCAATGTGGCTTACCACCTCTGGCGCTACAGTTACTCCTCTAGATAGGGCATCGGGCACCACATTACATGATCCCTTCCGGTACTTTACCACAAAGCTGAAACCCTGCAGTCGTAAAGCCCACCTGGTCAAGCGTGAGAATGGTTTAGGGTGATTAAATACCCAAGTCAGTGCAGAATGGTCTGTGAGTACTTCAAAGTTCCTTCCTTCCAAGTACTGCCTCCACTTTTCCACGGCCCACACTACTGCAAGACATTCCTTCTCTGCGGTAGAGTATGACTTCTCTGCTCCATGCAGAAGTCGTGAAGCGTAGGCAATGACATGTTCCGCTCCATCAAAATCCTGTGTCAATACAGCTCCTAATCCTATATCGCTGGCATCCGTTTGTACTCTGAAATCCTTGAAGTCAGGAGGCATTAAAACTGGTGCTCGTTGTAGGGCGTACTTAAGATCATCAAATGCACTTTGACATTCAACTGTCCAATTTCAAGTTGCATTCTTAGCCTTTAGTGCGTATAAAGGGGCTGCTCGCTCGGAGAAGTGTAAGATGAAACGGTGATACCAACTTGCAAGACCTAAAAACCTTTGTACCTCTTTGAGATTCTTGGGTACGGGGAACTCATGAACAGCATTGACTTTAGAAGCTTCGGTACGGACCCGTTCTTCAGAAACAACATGTCCTAGATATGTGATGTTTTTTTGCAGCATAGAACATTTCTTGAGGTTGAGTGTCAATCCTGAAACTTCCAGGCTTTCAAAGAGTTGCTTGAGATGTTGAAAATGGTCTTGGACCGTTTTAGAATAGATCACTATGTCATCAAGATATACAAAGTAGAACTTCCCTACGTAGTCTCTCAGAATGTTGTTCATAAGCCTTTGAAAGGTTTCAGCTGCATTTTTGAGGCCAAAGGGAAGACGTACAAATTCACACTGGGCATTTTTGGTGACAAAGGCGATCTTTTGGATACTGCCCTCATCCATTCCTACCTGCCAGTAACCAGACTTAAGGTCTAATGTGCTGAATATGGTCGCTCCATACAAGGACTCTATGATATCTTGAATCTGTGGCATTGGAAATCCATCCAGAGGAGTCTTGGAGTTCAGTGCTCAATAATCAACACAAAAGCGGGTACTGCCATCTTTCTTGGGTACTAAAACGACTGGTGCTGCCCAAGGGGAAACAGAAGGTCTTATGATGTTTTTGTCCCGCATGCTTGCTATCTCCTCCTCAATGAACTTCTGTCTGTTGACAGAAACAGGATATGCTTTTCTACGCACAGGAAACTCATCGATAGTATTGATCCGATGGCGAATCAAGTTGGTTTGTCCCAAAGTGCCAGTGCATACAGTTGGCCAGTCATGCATCAGTCCTTCTAACTGACGTTTCTGTGCTTTAGAAGCATCAGCTTGATCCACTAACTCCTTTATGGTGGTTAGAGTAGTAGAAGCCGTTGGCACTAAAGGTAGTGCAAGGTGCAAACTGACTGTTGGTGAAGGTGAAGAAGTTGTGAAATAGTGGACTACATCACATTCTTCAGGCAATGAATATGTGGAATTTCTAAAATCAACGACGATCCCTGATGTCCTCAGAAATAAAGTCCTAAATACAAACTGAAAAAGGCCAAGTCGAGTATCTCATCACATAAATCGTAGAGGATAGTTGATTTTTTTCTTTTTTTTTTTTTTTTTTTTTTTTTTTTTTTTTTTTTTTTATTATTTTTTTTTTTTTTTTTTTTTTTTGTTTTTCTGGCCATGAATAGCTACCCCGCCAAATTCTTCCCAAGGCTGACTGTACAAACCGTTAGCAAGGCGAAAATGATTTTGTCTCTGCTTGACTGAAAGTTCATGATTCGACTTCAACTGTTGCCAGCACGACTCCCGCACTAATGAATAAGTGCTCCCAGTATCCAGGATTGCTTGATATTGACGGCCTTTGATGGTTATGGGCAACGTTAATGTTGTTAAGGGCTCTCCGCTGTTCTCTGAACAAACAGCTATGTGTGGATTGGACTGTCGTCCTTTTGTGAATTTTCCAGTTTCAGTAGGCTTTGAGTTTTGATCCTGGTGCCTCTGCCTCCAGAAGGCTCTCTCTTCGCTGATATCTCTTTCTATAAGGGTTCCTACCCGTACCACATCATCTACCGTAGTTACAGTACCTCTTAAAATACTACAATTCTTGGATTGCAGTTTCTGAGAGTTGCTTGGAGGATCTCACGTTCAGTCATGGAAGGCTTCAACCTCAAACATAAGGCTCGGTACTGATATGTAAACATCCTGATGCTTTCGTCAACTCTTTGTTTCCTTTCTCTGATCCTTCTTTCCACTTCAACCTCGTGATCATCAGACAAAAAGGATTGAAGAAAAACAGACTTAAATTGTGACCACGTTCTTACCTTCTTCTTTTCTGCTACCCACCAGTCTTTAGCTGTATGCGTTAACACAGAAGGAAGCATGGATAAGATATCAGAGTCATTCAAAGGTTGTATAGCCAGATATCCATCACATCGCTCCAAGTACGTAATGGGATCTTCTCCATCTAAACTTCCAAATCTTGGAAACTCTATTTTGATGGGGGTCTTATAATGTACAGGTCGAACGGAACTGTGGTCTGGTATGGTGTGGCTGAAATGTGGAGTAGAAGTAGCTCCCCCAGAAGACTGAATCAGGGACCTCAGCTGGCCATCTCTCCGTTTCAGGCAATCCATAATTGCTCGCCCCAACTCCTGAACCTTAGTTTCCAAAGTGTCTTTAACTTGGTTGCATTCATCCTTCAACTTGGTGGACAATGAGTGCTCAAGCTGCTGTATCTCTGTGTGATGATCTTGGTGCTGTTTTACCATGTGCTGCAGCTGACATTCGATGGCAGTCATCCTATTACTTTGTTCCTGCAACTGGCGTTGAATGTCCTTAAAACAAACATCAGATTAATTTTCTAACCCCTCGACTCTACATTCTACTTTATGTATTCTTGAAGCCATAATCATTGTTAATAAGCTTTCATATTCCTCGTTTGGAGGAGGAAACAAAGAGTCGTCGAAATCACACTCTTGTTCCACATTTACAGGTTCATTTTCCAGATACAAGCTACTGAGAGAATGAATAAGGTCTCGGATTGGCTCACGATGAGTAGTGAAAGGTTCTGAAGAGTAGTCTGGGATTAAAGGATCTTCACCCTCTGTCTCTTTCTGGAAGGTGGCCATTTTGTAACTAATGGATCTTTGGAAATAACTCTTATCTTTAAAGCCTAAAGTTGACTGTAATGTTATGCTTTTTCAAAATATGTCCCTACATAAACACAATCAATAAAACAGTATGACTCACAGAAAGTAGAATTTGTGTCTCTCATCAAAATTCAGTTAGATTGTCCTTTTCCTTCTCTGGTCCCTGTTTGGGCGCCATAATTTATGTAACACCTAACTTTTTGATGCTACATAAAGATTGAGGGACCACAGAGACTGATTCATTTCAGTGAGCCATGTGTATTAAAGACATACTGTGAGACACACATTCATATCAACAAGTCCAAACATTAGCATATAGTCTTCCAGAGTTGAGGAAACATCAATTAAGTCCACCAAGTCCATCAGCTCATAGATATGACCATAAGTAGCACTTTGTCACAGTGAAATCAGTCTTTAAAGTGGAAAATATGAGACCAGCAGTCCTTAAATAAAGCAAGGAAGAATCTGAACCAGCAAACAATTCATCCGTTTGTTGATCATAGAATAAGATGAGTAGATGGTTGGATGAAGCCAATTAACCCTTTTTTGTCTAGGTCCTGTTTATATCTGTGCTGTTTCCTCTCTCATACAAGAACCCTCTGCATTTAAACAAACATACAATCAACACATGTTTAGTATTAACCCCTAACAGAAAGCATATATACAAACTCTACATACATACAAAACAACGCCTTACTTACATTTGAGAGCAAGAACAAATTGTTCCTCAAATCAGAGCACCAACAAAGGACAGCAAAGGTGAAGACATTCCATGTGCTTAGCACACTACTTCCTGCCTAATGCTACTTCTTTACCCCCTTTTAGGCAAATGAGCAACTCAGAATACAGAGCGCCCCCTAATGACTGGTATAGCTATAACATGCTAATAACGACTGGGACAAATGTGGAAGTAAACTTTCATATCTTATACCCCAGAATAACTGTGTCATCAGCATAGCAATGGTAGGAAAAATCATGTGCCTGAATGATGGGTCCCAGTGATGAATTGTATATAGAGAAGAGGAGGGGTCCAATAACTGATCCCTGAGGAACACCAGTGACCAGTTGATTTGACAGGAGGATCTGATGATTCACAGTGACATAAGCAGCAGATACATCTAGCAGAATGAGCACTAATGATTTGGACTCAGCTCTCGCCCCCATAGCATGTCTTTATCCCTACTTCGGGCATTTTTGGTCAAATCTACATCAACTTATGAGATCAATGTTCAGAGCATTTCTCCACCCCCGCTCTGTCCTCTTTTCCACACTGCAGATCCATGCGTATCAGTCACAAAATTAGTCATGACATCCATCAAAGTGTGCAGCAGCCTCACCACTGTTTGTTGAGGATTATGACCCATTGTAACATTAACAGTTGTGTAGATGATGTTATTTCCCCACTCTAACCATATTACTCAACTGAAAACTATGGATAGATGTGCAGGTTCCTTGCTTGACTCCTTACTTGAGACACATTTTTGCAGTTTTTTACATATCTGGTGACAAAACAAAATAATAAAATTCAAGGGTATGTATAGACAGAGAGTCAAGGATCTCTTGGATAATGACATCTCAGTCAACAAAGTGGTGGCAGTGTTGTTTCCCACAACTTCAAGACAGCATGCAGACATGAGGTGAGAGGCCTTTAGCTGTGGTGCAAGGAAAACAATCTGGCTCTAAATTTCATTGAAACCAAAGAGATTATTGTTTTTCCAAGGTGATGTTGAGGTAAAGAGGTAAAATGGATACTTCACCCAAAAATGAAAATTCTCTCATCATTACTCCCCTCCAAAGTGGACGCTTCAAATATCACACAAAGTGAACAAAACGTAATCCTACACCCCACTGACAAATCAGTATTTTCTTAAGAACATAAGACTTTAAAACCTTTTAACATGAACCATAGCTTCCGGCCACTGTCCATCACATTGGTTGAGTTGATACTTGACGTAAATTGATTCATTGCCTGAGGTTGTATGAATTACCATCATGTTTACTTTGTGATGTTTTATGTGTGATGTCAACTTTGGGCATCCCATACACTTGCAGCATATGGACTCACAGAGATGGATTATTTTTCATCTGAAGAAAGAAAGTCATATACAGCACATCTGACAATTTCCATTTTTGGGTGGAGTATCCCTGTAACAGAGAAGACCTCACCTAGAACACCCCCATTTTGGTAAAAAAGGACCAACATTGACTGTACTTCCTTAAGAGTCTCAGAAAGGCTGACATGAGCACACACATCCTCACAAACCTCTACAAATGTGTCATGGGAAGAACCTGTTATACTGTTTGACAGCTGAACCGAAATACATTACAGCCGATGTCATAGACTGCACAATGCATCAGCAGATCGAGGCATTCACTCTGCGCCCAAAGAAACTACACACATTTTGAAGGACAGCATCCGCCCCTGGTCTGTTCCCTCTACAACCATCAGGAGGAGCAGCAAGAGAGCAAGCCTAAGGAACCATTTTTCCTGGGCTTTCAAGCTTCTTAAACAGATCATCTCCCTGTTCCTTAGCCCTATACACATGCCCCATCCTACCTGAAAGACACTAGTCTTCTCCAAAACAGTTATGCCCGTATATATTATACTTTATTCTTTATAGGGTCACAGGGGAGTGCTGGAGCTCATCTCAACACGGGAAACACCTTGCAACTAATACATACTCACAAATGTACACTCTCACTCACACCTTCAGGCAATTTTAACATCTCCGAGTAACCAGACCCAAATGCCTTTGGACTGAGGGAAACTGGAATAACTGGTAGAAACCAAAGCTGACATTTAGAAAATATTCCCAACCATTCCTTTTAGAATATTAGGGCCAGATGTTCTAAACAGGGCACATGAGAGCATAAACCTATAGAAGTAAAAAGTGTAAAATTGTGTGGGTGATTTACTGACAATTTGCAAATAAAAAGAACACAGACACAACCAGCACATTTCCATGATGACCAATCCAGTCTACCAAGAGCATGGGTTAAGACATGATTTTTTGTGGGGGGTGTAAACAATGGTGCAATACCAAATAAACTGCCTTCGGCAAGACCTTAGTACACTGCATGATTTTCATTTAAATACTCTCCTTCCAGAAATTTTACATTTGAAAAGAAAACTCCTACAAATGCATATGCAATAAGGTCAGCCTCCAAAAATAACTTATTTTTTCACTGCGTGCTGGGTTTGTTTACAAAAGAGAGTTTGAACTGGCACAAGCTGTTAGTAAATCTGGCCCTTAGGGTTGCATTTTACCAGATGCATTAGACCGGTATCCTTCGGTTTGCTAATCATATTCATTGTTTGAAAATATGTTTTGTGGAGAGTTCAGAAAATGATCAGTAGACGGCCTCAGGGTTTGTCTAATGCAAGTCAAACAGCCCATGGCGTATATAACTGGAGCACCATCTGTCACCCAGAATGAAAGAATAAGTGCTGTTTAGCAATAGTGTTTGCCTTTAGGAGAGGGGTGTCCAATCCTGTGCCTGGAGGACCAACGTCATGCAGATTTTAGTTCCAACCAGCTCTAGTTAGACTCTAGTGAGTCTAACTAGCCCTTGATTAGTTGGTGTTTAGTTAGGGTTGGAGGGTTGAACCATTTCGACCAAGGAGGACCCCCAGAACAAGATTTTGGAGTGTTTTTGATTTTTGGTTAAAATAGTTTTGGGGGGCCCATGATCGTGCTCGTTTTGAGTAGCAATTGGTCTAGTTTGGTTGCGCAGACCTGGCAACCCTGTTGCACAGTAAAAAAAGAGAGCGAATTGCTGGTCTCTTACTGGTCACTGCATTGTACATAAAGCCACAATTTAAGAATTGGTTTTATTCTCTGTCATTGGACATACATAATACTGATACTAGTCACTAAAAATGTAATTTATTTGTTGAAATCTGGAAGCCATAGAAAGAACATATTTTTGTTTTCATTAACCAACATACAATATAATACAATATTTAAGTTATTCATGTCCTTTATTCATTAATATCAACATAAGGCAAATGGCAGTGATAATATCATTACAATTAACATCTAATTATTGGCTGAAGGTTGCAGGCTTGCCTTCCATGGCTTTGGCTTCACTCTGCTCCACTGGGGATTGGACAGCCCTGATCTGTGGTGCTCAAGTTAGCTTTCAGTCTGATCACAAACTCCTCAAAGCATCGAACATTCACTTAATGGTCCCTGCAGTTCTAAGTGTTGCTGAAATTACTCCATACGGCACAACAGGACATCCAGCACTCTGTAGATCAAGGCAGGTGGTGTTGTCACGAAAGCTTAAGCTGTCAGTGTCCCTGCATTTTTATTTCAAAAGACAAGCACAGACCTTTGTCTGAGTTGACACCATATGCAGTTTTTATGAATGACAACAAGGATGTACCTAAGGCCAAATACTTTATTCTAAAAATGTCAAATAATGACTAAAAACAAATACCAATGTGTATAACAAAACCCACCAGAACTGTCATTGAGTTTCATTGATTTTAATAGGAGCAATGTAGTTTTGGTGCTCGCTGCCTGAGTAGACATGATATTAATACTTCAAAAACCCAGCCTACAGTAAGTGTTTACCTCTTCAGAAAGGTTTTGACACTTAAATGATTTTTACGGTTTTCAGACTACGCAGAGTTCGTGTTTCTTGGACTTTTTCTTGCTGAGATGTTTCTGAAAATGTATGGCCTTGGTTTCCGTCTCTACTTCCATTCATCCTTTAACTGCTTTGATTGTGGGGTGAGTGAATCTTTTAGAGTTCACGTTTTAAGTGTTACTGTAGGTGTTTAAGTTATGTGCTTCAATTTAAAAAAGTTACATGGAGGTCGTTAGAGGACAAAAAGGTGTGTGAGAAAACTGTCATAAAAATATTATGTATTATATTATTATAAATAATATACACAATGACATAGATTTTTATGATCAGCCCTGATCATAACTACCAAAGTTCTTGGTTTGCAGGTTTGTACCCTTTCACAACGCGAGTTTGTTTCATAATTGCCACTGTATTTAATGTAAAAAAGTGCTTGTTTTTGGCCAAATGATGCTGTTTGCAATTTTACAAATAGAAGAAAGAAGAAAAAAAAGAAACAAAATGGTCCTAACACACAAGTTTTAACCAGTGCATTTTCCAATCATAATAATAATAATAATAATGATCCTGCAAACTATAAGTCTGATGAATCCTAATGAAAGCATGATGTTGTGTCTTGTGCAGGTGATTGTGGGTAGTATTTTTGAAGTGGTTTGGGGATTCTTCAGGCCTGGAGAGTCTTTTGGCATCAGTGTCCTCAGAGCTTTACGTCTGCTACGAATCTTTAAGATAACAAAGTAAGTTTATAACATTTGTCCAAGTAGTATCTTGGCATTCTTTCAAGGAATTTTTTTGCATGATAGCCACCAGCAAATGCAAATATTCACATTAAACTACATCTAAATGCATCAGCAGGCATATAAATAGTGTCTCTCTCAACTACAACACCGGTATAAAAGTATAATTGGTACTATGAGAAGCACGTTAAAATCCAGTCATAAGTTCTTGCTGCTTATGTGTGAACTGTACAAAGGCATTATTTAAATTAAATAGCAAATTCATACTGAAAAGCAATCTGTAAAAGCAACATAAATGCTCAATTTAAAAATAATGTATCAATTTATTTTGTTATTGTTAAATTTTAACTACAGTTTCAAACATGTATTTAATAAACTATTTTAAATATGCCTGTCAGTTTGAAAAAAAAAATATTCACATTGTTTTTTTTATTTGATTTATCAACAGAGGTTGCTTAAAAATGCATTCATAATTTATTTATTTTGTTGTAAATAGTAAGTAAGACTCGGATACAAATATGATGAAATGTGTCTTTAAAATGCTGAAATATAGGACAAATTCATTTTATTTAATTTATTCTCTTAAATATGGGATAATTCCACATTATACTGGACGATTGGCATTCAATTCATTTTCACATGTAATTGCGTTTAAACAGTCAGGCTCTTGTGAAAATCTTGTGGGACACTTTAACAGTAGTGTACTGTATGGTCAAACAATGGCATTGTAAAGAAACGTGTGATATTCTGTATGTTTGATCAGGTACTGGACTTCCTTACGGAACTTGGTGGTTTCCCTCATGAGCTCCATGAAGTCGATCATCAGTTTGCTCTTCCTCCTCTTCCTGTTTATCGTAGTCTTCGCTTTACTTGGAATGCAGCTGTTTGGTGGAAGGTGAGAACGTGAGACGGTCATTCTTACAGACAAACATAAAAATATACTGTACTCAAATGTAAAAACAATTGATTCAAATATACAGTTCAAAAGACTTTTTAAATCAAGCCTCGAGACCAACCTACCTACTCTAACACCTCACAATTTTCACACACACGGGTTACTACATGAGGCAGTGTGTGTGTGTGGTGCTGTGGCTTGTGTTTTAACTATTGATTACATAACTTGAGCAGTGACTAAACTATGAGGCAGGAAGCGAAGCGGAGTGCCCTAAAACCAATTACTGCTTTATAAAACGGTTATTCCATATACGTAGTTAGGTTTCACAAAATAAAACAAAGCAAATAAAGTGTAATGATCTTAATAAAAACAGTATTCTTCCACCAAACAGTGTAGTTCCTCAGAAACAGTTGTGGTTGCAATAAAGAAGTAAACAAAGGTGTATGTTTGTGGAGTAATTTACAACAGCGTCGAACTTGGCTCGACCAATCAGAATGAAGGACCGGAACTATCCGTTTTATAATAGTTATTATACTATACATTTAAATTATTATGAAATACTTCACAAAAAATGGTTCCGAAATGCTATTATTTCTCCGTGTCTTTATCATTATAGCTGTGGTGTGGACTTCAGTACTCCCTAATTAGAGCGATTATTAAAACGGTATCTTTTTCCATTATAGCTATTATCCTTGGTGTGACTTCAGTCATTATCGTACTTATCAGCTACTGAACGATTCACACAAGCAATACTTGAGGATGAACTACAGACAGATAACTAACAGAAACATCTGCCTATAACGGGGGTC
This sequence comes from Sinocyclocheilus anophthalmus, assembly GCA_018155175.1. Lineage (NCBI taxonomy): Eukaryota > Metazoa > Chordata > Actinopteri > Cypriniformes > Cyprinidae > Sinocyclocheilus > Sinocyclocheilus anophthalmus. The sequence continues at coordinate 205,737 of JADLZN010003164.1, read as the reverse complement.
TTTGACAACATTCATATTAGCAATGTTCTCAACTGAAGGTCCATACAAAAAAAAAAAAAGGTTTCTACAGGTCGTTGGACACCATGAAAAACTATAATACTACCATAAAATTGTCCTAATCATTATTGCTTGGGTACAACCTTTTTAAAATGCTTATTAAAATTTTAAGAAGAGTACGTTGTCATTAGTGCCCAAATCGTTTTTTTGTCTCCAAGGTTTGTTTGTTCAGCCAAACTCTCTGCAGTATTTTGGCATGCTCACCTAAAAAGGACCCTCATGCCTTATACCTGAAAAAACAACATAACAAAAATATGCGGATAAAAAGAAAATATGACAGACGAAAATAAGCGAGTTAATTTCAGCGAAGATGAACATTTGTGCTGTTGAAACTTTATGCTTAATAAATTAGATACATAGCTAATAAAACATTCCAATGCTATAAACTGAAGACATTTGATATTAACTTTAATATGAGACTTTTGCGACTGTGCTAGGCCACCCATCTCCATATCTGGGTTTTGACGTCACCATTGAGAACCACTGACATATAGTTCAGCCACTATGAGGTGCTTGTTAAATACTTTACTGAGTTCCCAGATACGCAGGGTGAAGTTCTCCATCTGCTGTCCGACAACAGACACTGCATTCAAACAAAACCGTAACTATATGTGTGTTAAGGTACACGTGGGGTTGATTTATCACAGCTATGGTGAATTCTCATTCTTGACTGGTCCCAGTTGCTAGTTTCAATCGCTCATTTTGTAAATCACACACTGTTTTGCTGACACTCATTATTACAGGCGCATATAGTTCCATAAGAAAATAGTTCGACACACAACAAGTTTTTTAGGGGCAAAGAACACTAGTACCGTAGTATAAGTAGGGACAAATTAAAATAGTATTAGGGAAAATATACAAATAGTTCCCAACTCTATAATTCTGTTTGGATAGTAGGTTGAAGCAGTTACACAGTTTAATAGCCATAAACCCACTCCTCATGCCCATTCGTATATATAATTTCCTACACTGTTAATCCAAAATAAAATAATTGTTTATACATTATTATTTACATTTAAAAAATGCGGTAAAAAAAAAAAAAAGTAGGCATTTCCCCTTGAGGTGTTTTATTTTACATACAATAATAATTTAAATTTAGTTTTAAAAAAACACTTGACAGTGATTTTGTCTGGACGCTAGTCAATTTATATGATAAAAAAAAAATCACAATGCAGTTGTGAATCATCAGAATCAAAAACCCAAAGAGCTTGATAACTGATAACTTGATCTGGCTCAGTGTCGAGGCCAGTAATCTCCCAAGTTGACAGATGTTTGTGGGCAATATGAGGTCCTCTGTTCCGTTGCCTTCTACCAATATAATGGCTTATCTCGTGAATGAACAATCCCCATTAGTTTCGACATCAAAACAAACAGGAACCTGTATACTAATATAAATACAGTTGTCTCAGAACATTTCCCTGAGCTGTCGTAAGACAAGATAGACCAGAAAGACCTCCTTGTGTGTGTTTTGTGGTTTAACGAAAAGACAGACTGACCACACACACACACACCACACACACACACACCTGGCTGATTACCTCTGCTGTTATTCTATGAGACAGTAGCCAGCGGGTTCCTCTTCAAACTAGTTACTGCCTAGGAAAGATGAGACATAACCTGACGGAAACCTCACATGCACGAGAACACCATGTGCTTTTTGTTTTGTGATGGATTCACATTGATAAATCACACACACACACATAAATGATGCACGCAGTGAAGTCATATTAAGACTCAAGGCAGTTATTCAAAAACACACATCGTATGTTTATATATATATATACAGTGCCTTGAAAATATTAATTTGTTCCACGTTTTGTTATGTTGCTGCCCTATGTTAACTGCTTTAAATTACTTT
>JADLZN010003164.1:0-200244 GCA_018155175.1 Sinocyclocheilus anophthalmus | reverse complement strand
TGATCCAAATCAACCGCTTGTAACTTTTTACTAAAACGTAAGACCTTGTTTTGCTTGTTCAGGAGAGTTTGATTTGGGTTTGAGCCAAACTCTGTAGGACAGTAGACCACGAGGGCCAGGTGTGTGAAACCCCGGGTTAACTTTTTCTAGCCTCATGAGTTGACTTGTGTGCAGTCTGCCAATTTGGATTGTTTGGTATGTCATATCTACAAATACACTAATGGTTTATTTTCAATTAATCATTTATTTGGTTTCATGGACAACAAAAGAATACGCATAATTGTAAGTAAAACTGTCTACATATCTTTTTATCTGTCATGTCTGCCATTAACATTGCACTGTCCATCTCATTAACCCTCCGAATTACCTGCTGACATCCTTTGTGCACTCTGTTTCTCTGATTTTCTTTCTTATTTGTTTACTTTTATTATTCAAGAATTTTCCACTGGTTTTCTCTCGAATTCCGTTTTATTTAGCCTGAATCGATAGCCATTGTTTTTATTCTAATTTTCTGATTTTTATCACACACCCTTGTGAATTGTGAAATATGCATGCTGCAAACGATATCCCTCTTGTAACTGAAATGTTTCACATCCATGCAGAAGGAGACGGAGACCGTACTTGTACAGGAAGCGAGCCATCCACCGAGGACGACCAACTCCTGCAGAGGCAGAGGAGGAAGCCGCTGGGAAGCAAGCGGAGGAGCAGCCCGTCAATGCTTTTGCTGGCCGTCGTGAAAGACGCAAAAAGATAAACATGTCCGTCTGGGAGCAACGGGCCAACCAGCTGCGGAAACGTCGGAAGATGGCCAGTCGTGAGGTGCTGTTTGGCAGTACCACAGAGGACCAGTTGGACACTCCAGTGAGTGATCATCACCAACAGAGCTGCATTTCCCCAGAGACGAGCCCTTTACACTTAGCAGAATCACCAATGTCTGTGGGGATGCCACTGCCAGAGCCGCCTATGTCTATCATCATTCCTCTCCCTGAACCTCCAGAATCTGAGCCCTTGTCCCTGATGGGATCGGGGCTGGAGGAGAGGCCGAGCACTAATAACCATCATTCCAATACAGAGAGGAGGCATCGTGTGGCAAGGAAGTTTCGGGCTGCTGCCGCTGCAGGGGTGTCAGAGGGTGGGCGGCACAAACGCCACAGACATCGAGAGTTCAGAACAGAGGCCAGAAATGCAGAGAATCACCAGCAATTTGGGTGCAGCGAGAAACCGGCTGAAGAGGGTGAGGATAAAATGGATGAAACACAGTCTAAAAACTTGATGCACATGTACGAAACAGAAACAATCATGTCTGGCAAGCAAAATGAGAGTCAGGAGGAATGCCAAAGGTAAGAACAAGATCATGGCTTATTTTCTTTTAGTGAATTGCGCAGTTGCTAGTTTACGTTCAGTGTTGACATTCTGTCACTGTCCTGGTTTGGTGAAGTACTTAGCCTAGAGTTTTTGACAAATGTTACGATCCTGGTGCAATCCTAGGCTGGCTTTCCCAAAAGCATCCTAAGCCTAAATTGATCATAGCTCCATTGGTTTCATGATGTACTTAAGCTTACGATGCTTTTGGGAAATGCAGCCCTAGTTGCTAACACTTTATTTTATCATTCTGTTGAGAACTTTGAAACTACACGTCAATCCCAGTAATTAGTAGTGCTGGTTAGTAACTGAATGCATGTAATCTGGATTATGTAATCATATTGCAAAAATGAAGTACTTGGAACTTGATTATATTACATTTGAAAATACTCATAATCAGACTACAGTTTTTTTTTATTAGAGTATTACGTATTGTTCACACAATAGCAATAAATTATTCACATTTGAATGATTCTCACAGATTTTCATCTTTTACATTTTCCTTTCTAAACATTCAGAAAGTCTTTCAGTTTTGTGGACAGTCACACAAAGACCAGCCACTATTCAGGTGGCTATAATTACACTATAGTTACACAGAAATCTTGCAGAGAGCCAAATATCTGCATATCGGTATCGGAAAAAAATCCAATATCGTCCATCCTAGTTAAATAACATTGTCAACATGTACAGGACAGAGGGTAGCAATTTTACTTTATATCCATAGACAATTTTTTCCTGAAAAATTATGAAACTTTTTTTTTTAATTATGAAACATTAATTATTAAAACATAAGCATCAAATATAGAGCCTGGTCTTTTGAGGATTGTTCATTTGTACATCTCTAAATCATCACTGTATTGCATTGTACACAAGTGGAGTTTGAAGAGCATTTACATATCACCTTACTAAGATATTGACTGACAACTCAGTTTTCAGTTATACAGATCTAAAAATTTCACTGATTTAAATTACAAGCGATCAGAATTCCATCTAACTTCTTGCCATGTAAATAACATCTGCACCAAATTTCAAGTTTTTTTTATCTTCTAATATGAGCCATAAAAACCTGACGTATCAAAAATGATACAAAACATGCAAGCTTTTCTAGATTTATTTTTAAAGTATTATTTCATATGTCTTACTTGGTTAATCTCTTAATCTCTCATAATCAAAAGTGGACAAAAAGCACTCAGACACTTGAGTACATACAATTCAAATTAAGCAGTTCTTATTGTACTAAACGTTTTACTGAATGAAAATGAAGTTGAACAACGCTTATCGCACATCGTGACTGATTAACAAGATTACTATGAAGCAATTAACTTGTCTGTAAACACAGCTAGCTGACGGTTGTAGGCTTTTTTAGAAACATTACATATTTGAACCATACAAAGACGATTCCCGACAGAATGCATAAACAATACCTGTATCATATTCCGGATGAACGCCACGCCTCCCAAACATTTGAACTAAATATGTAACAAATACCATCGATGGTGAAAAACAGACATAATGTCAACAACACTGACATTAAATCCCAAAGCCTACAACTGTACACAAACTCCCTTAAAACTAATCAGCGGACACCACGCCGCCACTGAACCGCAAACAATCCCAGTAACGTAGCCACGGCAACACCGCCAACCGGAGTTAAACACCCGCCACGAGAGCTCGACAGCCCGGCAAAAGCCCAAGATACGACTGGCGTCTCTTTAAACGCTTTAAAGAGACTCCATCTCTGTAATCCGTGAAGCTTACGACCGTGCCGCTATGATCAGGTGGCTGCATCTCTGCAGGAACTGACACCAGCAACTCAGCCACAAGCCGACGATGCACTTTCCGCGCATTAGTACTGTAACGTTATTTCTCTAAAGTTAACGAACGCTCACCTCATCGCTCCCGCTCGTGCAGAATCCCGCCTCGCGCTGGCGCCGGTGTTTTTCCGCCAGCCCGAGCAAGCGCGACAGTGACGGATCCTCTCTCAGCGTAGCTCTAACGCCGACGGGCCTCGGCCCTTCTCTGTCTTCAGCAGCCCTCACCCGACCGACGTGAAAGCGTTTCTCCGTCTTCAGCAGGCTCCGAGACATCCATGGCCGACCTGGGAAACGGCAGCGAACGGTGGCGGAGGTGTTTACGGTCGCTACAACAGCCGAGGCTGGTAATCCGCCTCCTGCTGCCGCCATTATTACATACCACAACAACAACTACGGCGCTGAGCTCTCGGGAGGAACAAGATGGAAAGGCGCGAGATAGCGGAGGAAACGCACGGCATCATGGGAGATTGAGTTTTTTTGTTGTTGTTGTTGTTTTTGGCCTTTGTGCTTAATGGCGCATCGTTCTGTAAATACTTAATAATAATAAAATCAACAGTTTAATGCAGTTTAACAGTTTAATTCTGACATATGAAATAATAGTCTTTTTTTATGTAACAGTTTATTGAACCTTTAGTTATAAATATATATTTTTAAAAGTGTTTTATATTTTGTATCATATTTGATTCATTAGGCTTTTATGGCTCATGTAGTATGATACAGGAAGATATGTGGCTCATACATAAGGGGTGAAAACACCTCAAATTTATTCAGAGGCCCAATTTGATCAAAATATGCCAGCCTATTTGGTGCTGATATTTTTTATAACAGCATAAAATACTACTTACATGCATGTAATATCAGTTGTCACTTTTTATTTCCTAATATTATTGATCCTAATAATAATGAGATATTTGAATGTTTAGTTTGATGATCAAAGCTCTGTAGTTTTTATTGTGGGGGGAAATATATAATGCAATGAAATACAATGATGACTGAGAGATGTACAAATAAACATTCCTTCCTCGCTAAAAATCCATTCCTTCCTATTCCGTCTGCCTCTCTGAGTCCTCTATCCGCGGAGTAGTCCTACCTTACCTCAAAAAATAAAAAAATAAAAAAGAAAAAAAAAAACAAAAGAAAAAAAAAGAAAAAAGAAAAAGAAAAAAAAAGGGGAAACAAAAGAAAAAAAAAAAAAAAAAGGAAAAAAGGACGTTGTATCATATTTGTTTCTTAACTTGAACATAGATAATGGAAAATTAAGTTGCTTCAGTCCAGTTAATGAGCTAATATTGAAATATTGCTAAAGTTTACCTCTTAAGTTTACCTTATAAAACTCATTAAAGATTTGACAGCAAAAAAGAAAAGCGTACCACAAATTGAAAGTATACTTTTTTTGTTGTTGCTTTTTTTACTTACTAAAAAAGTATGAATTAGCAGTAAGAACGCAGAAGGTTTTTCAAGCAACTTTCTGATCATGTTCATAATGTAGAGGCCATTAGAAATGAATGTATCATTTTTGATAAAGCAGGCTTTATATGGTTAATTATTTTGTAGTTCTTTAACTACTGGCATATACAAATAAATGATAACCTCTGGAATCATTTAATTTTCTTGTTTTTGGAACCACATTATTATTTGTGAGTGTAAACAATATAAAGTCTAAGTAAATATTTTGTCATTTGCACTGGTAGAGTTACTAAGTGCTCCCGTTAGGTGTCGCCACAGCGTAATCATCCGCAGCTGGCACGCGCGTCAACTTCCAGTCAACAAAAGCACATTTTTCTCAATAAAATAAATAAATAAAATAAAATAAGCATTAAGCCGCGTTTTCCTGCGGAGTAAAAATATGTAATAGTTTTGAAAATTATTGGTTCGCGTATTTTTCCAGACGCCTTTGCAAAGGTCTTGTCTGCGCAGCATAGACGTATAAATACCTAGACGCCTCATTGGCCGCTTTGAGCCTTTGCTGCGATACGTCAACGCGTCCGCCATATTGGTGCGGGCAAGAGTTCCCTGTGAACAAATGCAACGAACAGGGAGAGCTGAGGTTTTTCTGTATAAAAATATGACAACGTTTGTTTTTATCAACGGATATGAGTGGTTTATGATCTACGTGGTGTACAAAAAAAATCCAGATGCTTAAAATCTCGATAGTTAAATTAGATATTAAATAAATTTAACTAAGGAATTTCAAAAGCTCACACTTGTGTAAATTAAATCTTCTCAAAAAGTATTGTCTGTGTTTAACCTCACCATTTTAGCTTTTCTTGTGCTTCAGGTCAGAGCATACCTCGCTCACACCTCACACTGGCAGGCTCCTTTCTATATTTTTTATAGCACTAAATTGATGCAATTATTTACAGGTACATACTCAAAAACAGACAATAACAAAGATAACTGATGGCATTATGAAAATACATATGTGATTTGGTACAACAACAGTTCAGCAAATATATTTGTAATATACTATAAAGTAAGATGCAACAGTAAATAATATATAACATTTTTATAATAATTAAGAATAACATTCAATAAAAAAATAATAAGTAGTACAATAATATAACAGCATAATAATAGATTGATAATAGGGGGGGGTATAGCGTATAGTATGATACATGAATGCCCTGTATTTTATAATCCTTTAATTATGGTAATGAAATACAACAACAATAATAATAAATGAATAATAACAAGTTGAATATGGAATATCACTTGCAGAATAGACAATAACAATAAAATGAGTAGTGTGTAATGAGTAGTACCCTAACAGCATAATACTAGATTGATAATAGCAAATTGTATAATAATAATAATACTATTTGATATTACATTCTAATGTATGTAATATCAATTGCAAAATTATATAGACAATAAAAAGGTAAATAGGGATTAATGAATAGTACAATAAGTAATAATAACACTAAAAGCTATATAATGTATATAAATCATCTATAATTGCTAATCCTTTGTAGGGTTGCAGAGTGCAAGAGCTAAAACCCTTTGAACAAAACGGCTTTGCAGACCGTTTTTTTCGAGTTGCCACTCCTGATGAAGGAATCATCAGTCCTCCATTGTTTTTCAGTGTAAGCAAGTGGTAGCTCTGATCAAATGATGCAGATACAGCATCTGTCACCAAGCTAGCATGACACACATCACAGGACAGCTTCCTCAAAATCTGACGAACAACAAACCCTGAAATGTACACAAGGGCATTGTTCACAAGGCTCCCAAGACGGGTTGGCAGGTAGCTGTGGTCACACACAAGTGCAGAGATGTTTACAAAAGGGGATGGAAGGTCTTCAGATTCTTCTGTTGCTAGAGTCGACGACATCTCATCAGCCAATAGGGACACAGTCTCATTCTGTTCTACCACATTTCCTGAAATGCTTGGTGAGACACCGCACCGGGGGGGGAACTGAGAGGCCTAAAATTCCCTTGACCTGGGCTGCATTAGGATTGTTATTCCATCCTCCTAAAAAAACAAACACACAGACACCTTCACACACTTAAAGGAATAGTTCACCCAAAAATGAAAATTTGCTGATAATGTACACACCCTAAGGCCACCCAAGAGGTGTAAGACTTTTTATCAGACTAAAAAATCATTAGATGTAGAAAGTCGTATATATATCTTGGCCTCGGTGGAGTAACAGGTAGGTAAACGAGCAGATTGTGGAGTAACAGGATAGTAATCCAAAGAAAGGCAGTAGAGCTCGGGTGAGACAAAGCCGCAGGCATTTAGGAGTAAGACTGCATGGGTGTTTGAATCGGGATTTGAATTAATCAAGCATTTAATACTGATATTTGCACTTTTCAAATGATTTTTTTTTATGTATTTGCAAATTTCAGAAATCCTTACCTGATGCCCTGATAGAATTGAAGAGGGGCTCCAAGTGATCCTGGCTAAATCGATAGGTGCAGACATATCGCTGAAATTTAAGCAGCTCAGGAATCAACAACATGAGGGTATCAATGTTGATGATGAACCCCATGACAGACAGGTACCTTCAAAAGAAAATGTTTTGTCAATTTGTCAGTATTGTCAATATGGCAAAATCAAGATACTCCAAAGGTAGCACTGTGTAATTTTGCTCACTGAAAGCTGTACATGGACTTGATCTAACAACAACACAGGGTGACAGGCTAGGGCAGTGACCAATAGATGGCTATAATAATTGAAATTGTGCTCCATTGTAAGATCAGTCAACGGGATTGATAATGGGACAATGATACATTAATTGTAAAATCCAAAATGTTTGGAGCTTTTGGGAAAACATTCAGGATGGCCCCCAAGAAGCCACCCCACTGCAATGTCCCTGGTTGGTAACTGCATTTTCAGAGTACATAAAATTATAAAATGTAAAGTGAATACTGCAAAATTACTGCATGCTCCTTAAGAGTGTAAATTAGTTAAAGATGTTATTTTCATTTTACCAGAGTAGAAACTGAGTCTCTCTTTCAGATCTTAATTTATGAGGTTCTTTCCCTGCAGATCCTCTAGATCATCACACACGGTCTTCTTTGCCCTCCGTTCCCGGTCCTTTACATTCCTCAACTCGTGCTCTAGACTCTCCAAGGCTTCAGAGTCTGGTCTTTAGACCAGTGGGAGATGCAGGCACTGCATGGGGTGGTCCTATTAGAGAAAAGAATGAAAATATATTGAGTAATGTTAATTTCACACAAAACACAGCCTCAGCTGTTTGGGGCATAACTAGTACAATGTTCTGTCAGCTGGCTTGCATTCTTAAACATGCTGGTGTTGAATATGCCTCCCTGGCTGACGCTGACAAGAACACAACTCACCAACCCACTACCCTCCCTAACCCTCTCCTCCACCATACACAATGCAGCAAACGCACACACACACACACACACAAACATACCCACACACACCCCACTGTGATAGCAGTGGGATTGAGGGGAAATGAGGATAAAGGACTATTCTCATCAAAATTATCTCATCATTTACTCAGCCCCCTTCCATCCCAGATGTGTAAGACTTGTTGATTTGAACACAAATATTAGGATTTTAGAGTTTTTAGATGAGTAGGTTGATAGAATGGACGGAGACAAATTGTGTAAAAATCTCCAGTTCATGATCAGGCGAACAATGAAAATCATACACATACCATCTGAGATGAAATTAGAGTAAATAAATTACAACAATTTTTCATTTTTGTGAGGAACAATTGTTTAATCTCATGACCCCTCAATCCAACTGCCATCAGTGTTTGTGTTTGTATGTGGGTCAAAGACGAAGTGTGTTTCCAGCATCAAAAAAATAAAAGTATAATTTCCCCAATATTTTGACATTTTATTGTCTCAAAAGTTATTTGAAGTGTTTAAGTAGACAATTTACTTGCATTTAAGATGTTTTTTATGTATTTAAAATGACATTTGTAAATGTAATTTGATGCGGGTAACAAAATGGTGACATCTGGTCTTTGACCCATGTATATCATTCAATGTGTGCAGGTGTATATGCGAATGTGTCTGAAAACAGTGGCAGAGAGAAACAGATAGGATTGAATATGACCATAGCCATAATGCTCACAGTTGTTCTAGTCTTAACTAGTACAAATACTCACAACATTAGGCAGAGGAGGTTCGATCTCTTGGAAAATCTGAGAACAGTCCACTGACCAGCTCTCCTCAGCTTTCCTCGAGGCCTCTGTTTTCCTGGTTTCCACAGGTTAAAATAAATATGAAATATATGTCACTTACTATTTAATGACAAGCTATCAAATCCTTATAATCCAGTGACGAGAAAACCTACTCTTTGTAGATGAGGGGGAAAGCTGAAGATCGATGGTTTAGCTCCATCCCTAATAAATTGGACCTGTCCTGTCAAAGTCCGGCTTGAAGTGTTCATTGCATAGCACGGAGGACTGTCTTGCGGAAAAAACTCTTTTTAGAGCTACTTCCCACTGCCTCCTCAACTCTTTGTTTTTGGGAAACCTTCAATGTGTGAGAAGAGTTAGCTAACGTCAGCTAGCCAACTACTAACGGTTAACGTTAAATTAGATTCATGCTACTTAGCCGAAACGAGTAGGTCGGCACAAGGGTCCGTTTTGAGAAAAAAAACAGCAATATAAATGATTTTCTCGATTACGGGCAATTTAGTTTATGATATATAAATTACCATACGCTAAAACTACATAAGAAAGAATGTAACATTTCTGGTTTCCTAGACTCGCAGCTAAATAGCGATGTCGCTAGCTATTAAGTCTGACTCCGACGTCAATTACTGTCAAGTTGTGTCAACATAATGTTTTAATGACCAAATACAACCAGATCAGTGTCAGTCAACAACTTTTCAGTCTTACCTGTGAAAAGTAATTCCCCGAAACCTATTTTCAATTGTGCGGCGGTTTGTACAGCCCCAAGCAGCACACGACTGAGGCATTTTCTCGAGTCCACTTATGAGAATGATGGAAAAGATGCCCGCACCAAGATGGCGGCGACGTTGACGTACGATCCAGCGGCCAATGAGGCGTCTAGGTATTTATATGTCTATGGTCGCAGCCTCGTTGGCGCAGTTGGCAGCGCGTCAGTCTCATAATCTGAAGGTCGTGAGTTCGAGCCTCACACGGGGCAAGGCAGCGTTTTAACTTCTGTAGTAAAAATCCTTTTCTGTAAAAAAGTAAATTACAAAGCTTGTCTGTACTTCAAATATAGATGAGGGTGACAGAAAGCTCGCAGAGAAATCCTATCAAAGGAAATATATAATTAAAGGCACAATATGTACGATTTTTTATTAAAATATCCAAAAACCACTAGAACAGTGTTATATATCTTGCTGACTTGTGTACTTACATTCTCCCAAATGTTTCGAAGAATGTTTAAATCCAGAGAAATAAGCTTTTAACTAGTGACATGGACCGTGTCCATACTGTAATTGTGCCGCCTGCCAATGATGTCATAAGCCCTTGATTTCCGGTTTTGTTTTGTAGAAAACATGGAAACAGCAAAGACACTTTAATATGTTATGCGTTTTATTAGGACGGTGTAACGACCGCAAAGAGTAGCATTATAACAGAATTTCAAATTATCTAGTATGATAAAACAGCGCTGCATTTTTTCCCCACATACTCACGACCAGAAGGAGTGGAAGCGGTCGAATGTGGCATAATAAAAGCTCCTCTGCTTTCGAGCTGTGTGTCACGCTCATTCAGTGGCCTCGTTTCGCTTTGACAGCTTTCAACCTCACCCCTGCTTCATTCTACTACGTTAATAATCATTAGCTTATCCATGAACATGATTTCTGCCCGAGTCCAGTCGGATTGCATCGCTGTGGGATGAAGTCGACAACTCCCATGATTCCACACTCAGTCACTGCTTCATCAAACTACGCCTTTGTTTCTTTGTTTATTTTGAATATGTGCCCTCTAGAGGCGAAAATTACATATTTTTCCTAAGTCACCTTCATATTTTCAACTGTTTCTATTTATATCTACAGCAAGGCATATGCGTCTGAACGTATTTTACTACTTTGTGTTGCATGAGTAAGGAGATAAAGCATGAACTGAATCATTTTATTAAATTGTATGGTTTCTTTTTTTTATTATTCAAATAATGTACAACTTCTGAATAGCTCTTGAGCCTAAACAGTTCTGTTTGTATATATTTTTAATTTTATAAAATGATAAAAGAAACCAGACTCAGCACGCAGACAACAGTCTGGAAAATATGCAGAGACTGTCCCAAAAGTGTCCCATTTTCCATTTGATTTCATCCTAAATAAAATAATCATTCAGTCAGTTTCTTCTTCGAGGCTAAACTTTGTGTTAATGTTTGGTTTTATATGGCTTATTAAAATTATTAAGAGGTTTCAGCTGCAATAAACGATAGACCTTAAGCATAAATAAAAAGAATATTTTTGCCTGAAACTAATTATGAATTGCAGAAGTGTTGAGTAATATGGAGAAAACAGTTCAGGTCCACTGCCACGGATGATTTGACTGCAGCGCTGCAATTATGTTTTGATTAGAAGCACCAAAAATCAAACATTTCAATACATACAACTAGTGGGAACAATTAAAACAAAAGGAGCTGGATGTTTATTACTGATTCCACCCGAACCCTTCAGAACTTCTTCTTTCCATAACCCCGCTTTATCAGTTCAGCCTTCCACACAGCAAAGGGTTTTGTTTCGGTCTCCTCACAATGCCAGTTGCCAAAATACTGCCGATGAGTTGACATTATTCTCTCTTTATTGCACTTTCTGCACTGGATAGCCTCTGATCGTCGCACATACTTCCTGGTACAAATGCCATCTTTTTCCTTGACCAGTTTTCTCTTCCAGTGGTACTGTGTGGTGTAAGGAGCAGGAACCGAATGGCAGCTCGCTGTTGCTGGTGCATCAATCTTTTGTGCAGGTGTTAAAACCACTATCATTTGTTTTGACAGAAAAGGGCTGGAAAACAAAACGGGCAAAGTCAACGTTGAGCCTGACTGGGCTTGAGCAAGAGCAGGTTGTTCTGTCGAGGCTTCTTCTTGTGTTGTGTTGCTGTTTTCCATCACAGTGTCTGGAGGCAAGTTTGAAATGAGAGGCTTGTCATCGCAATTGTACTCCATATGATCCTCTTCTTTTATGAAAGGAACCTTCTCTGGAGCCGTCACTCCTGTCGCCGGTGAGGATGTGATTGGAGGAAAGAGATCTTCCCCCTTAAACGGAGCACCTCGGCTTGTCCTGGAAAAGATTGAATGACTCACATTAATATTTTTAAAGTGCCTCTTGGAAATACCAAGCTGAAGTATATTTTGCATACATCGATGGAGAAGCTTCTATGGGTTGATGTGCGATTGTCCAATCCCCAATGTCCTCTAGTTTGCAGCAGCCCTCATTTTTAGCCATTTGGACGTCAGTGGTTTCCATCTGTCTAATGATAAATCTACTGTCCTGGATTGCTTTGCCAGTCTGATGGTAAAGGTACTCGACCCCAATCAGTTCACCTGAAAATGAGTTGAAGATCAATGCACTTGAAATCAAAACATGCAATCAAAATGTAACCATGTTTTATTAAATGGATAGTTCACATAAATATGAAAATTCTGTCATAATTAGGCATTCTCACGTCATTATAAAATTTCTTTCTTGTGTGAAACACAAAAGAAGCCATTTTTAAGTTTTGGTGACAATTACGTTCCTCATTGTCATTATTGTTACCAAAAAAAGTAAAGGCTGAATATATATATATAATAGTTTTACTTAAAGGATAGTTCACCCAAAAATGGAAATTCTGTCATTAATTACTGACCCTCATGTCGTTCCAAACCCGTAAGACCTCGGAACACAAATGAAGATATTTTTGATGAATTCTGAGAGCTCTCTGACCCTCTCATCTGCGTGGCACAGCTGACACACAACAGCATACGTTGTTTACGTTCAGTGTATACTCTCCAAAATGGCACCAGGGTGACACAGAGGAGACAACTTTCAATTCGTTGTTTTTAATTTTCTTGTGCACAAAAATAATCTTGTGCGTCGAAAATTACAGTGAATTCCCTGTCCTTGCTATGTTTCTGGACCTTGATCGTGTTAATTACATTGTTGTCTATGGGAGGGTCAGAAAGCTCTCAGAAGTCATCAAAAATATCTTAATTTGTGTTCCAAAGATGAACAGAGGTCTTATGGGTTTAGAACGACATGAGGGTGAGTAATTAATGACAGAATTTTCATTTTTGGGTTGAACTAACCCTTAAGCAAAAGCAAAATGCTGATGTATGGATTTGGACTTGCACATTTCGTCTACTTTGATTTTTTTGATTTTGTGCCCTCTTGTCTGTAGGGCATTATGCTGGTACCTTTAGGCTACTGATTTTCTTTGCCGCTGATTACGTTTATTTTCTATACTACTTTTGTGTGTGTGTGTGGTTTCACCGGACCAGTGCGTTATTGTGTTTTGTTTATTTGTTCTCTCCATATAATTACTGTCTTGTAGTGTTTTAATTGTATGTGAAGAGCATTTGTGCGCAAAATTTCACACGTGTGGAAATCTGTCAATAATTTACACTTTTTGGAGCCATGGTGTGCCGCATGCTTTTTTTTCCCCCTCTGCTTTAATTTACTTTAGGTGAGCCCCACTTTGAGTTTTTGCTAATGATGTGTGTGGCTTTCGGTTTGTGTTTGCGTGGTAACTAACTGAAATAAAATAAATTTAAAAAACTGAACAGAGAACTAAAGCTGCACAGAAATACATATTAAAGAATAATAAATATAAATCAAATTTTGAAAACGTAAACTAAAACTAAAATGAAAACTGAAAATATAGAAATAAAAAAAATACTATAATAGTATACAAATTATACTAAAATAGCACTGTTTCCATTGTAGTAGTATATTTTTATTTAATGCCATGTCAGTAGCTTAAGCTATTTTCATGGCAAAAACAATTAAAGTAATACAAGTATAACAAATATAATTAAAAAAAACAGCAAACAAACAAACACTAGTTACATTACAAAAGATTTTTTACATTAACATATGATAAAAATTCTAAAACATTTTCTGGCAAAATTATACAAAATAACTCTTTAAGTGAGCTGACTTCATAAAATAGTTTTCTACATACATTAAAAGCGGGACAGTCCAATAAAATATGTTTGACAGAAAGGGGAATCTGCAGAACATGCATTGAGTAGGGTCTTCACCTTTAAGCAAAGATGCATGAGTCAGTCTTATATGACCTACGCGACATCTGGTAAATACCACTTGATCAAATCTAGTTTTAAAAGAGATAAAAAATCTGTTTGAAATTTCCAGATGGATTTCATGTAATTTATTATTTGTACATGTATCCCACTCTTCTTACTGTTTCCATTGTATAGTGGAATGACATGAGGGTGAGTTCGTATTTTTGGTGAACTGTCCCTTCAGCTATGAGAAGATAATATCTAACTTACTAGTGTATTTACTTGTACTGATAGTAGACACAATGTTCTTTCCAAGCACTTCCTCTCCGAGCTGGTCGACAGCTTGTTGAAGAACCCCAATGCAAGACTGAGGTGTCTGCAGGCCCTCTGAGGCCACAGCAGTCGCTTCATTCCACCTGACCAATCCATCCAAAAACTCAATTTGGAGAAATGTAGAACAAGCTGGCACCCCTGAAATATAATACACAATGCTGTGAAATCTCTTTATATTTCACAAAGCGTACTAATGTTTCATACTGTGTTCAGACATTGTGCAAACACATCATCCTGCATATAATTATCATCACTCTCATTCAAAACCAATAAAACTGTCATTGCAAGCATTGCAACACTGAGCTACTGCAGTACAGACAGATATTTTGATTATGGCTATCTAGTTGTGTTGTGCCACTTGAAACAGGCACACTGTTGACATAGCATTGCAAGTGTAGTGCCTTTTGAGAATAAGAGACTAAAACAAACAAACAAACAAAAATTGACTGATAATTAATTTACCTGGAATGAGCTGGTTCAGATGCTGGTGGAAAGATTCAATGGAGGTGGAACCTCTGAAACATTTGTAGGTTGGCAGAAGGTGGCCTCCCTTCACCAGTGTCCCAGTCTGCTCATACAGTTGTACACCAAGAGGATCCACTATACACGGCAAATGTTTCTTCTGGGAATCCCATATCGCAGCCATTATATTGGAACTAAAGAGAGGCACTCCTGATGAGTCCCATCCCGCCTCCCCATCATAGAGCCGAATGAGTGCTGTGATGAGTTCTTCGATCTCCCTTACATCACGCATGGTTCGTCTACAGTGGAGGGCCAACTCGCTTCTGCTGAGGTGATGCATTAGTTCATCATCAGAAGGCTGGACGATATCGGAATTGAGCTCATTTTGCTTCGCCTCCTTCAGCTGCTTCAGGTCCTCCTCATCCCATTCGAAAATACAATGGGTGAGGCGGTCCACGAATGTCGCGTATATCTGATGGGACTCTGACGTGCAGCCCACAGAAATCCTTCGCATGAACTCCGAGATGTTCAACCTTACCTCCATGTCCTTCCACTCTTTGAATGCTTTTCTGAGAGAGTTAGACCCACAGCAGTCTCCATTGGCATACAGAACTTCAGGAGGAGCCTCTGCGGCTACCTTGTACCTATTTATGACACCGGAGATCATCCCATCAAGACCAGACTCTTTGTTTTCTGTAACCACCGACATGATAACCTGCCCGTGTTCATTGGCAACACTGGTCGTCCAAGTTCCTGAGAAGTTCCTGAGACACTCTTTGGTGGAACCCATCTTTAGCACACGACCAAACTTGGAGGTTATGCTGGCCTTGATCTCATTCATTCGGTGAAGTATGTCAAGAGCGAACACTTGCCTCAACCAACAATGTTTGGGAAGGGGAGGCATGGCGGGTGGATCTTGAAACTGTGCAGGATGGGCAAAGCTTCTGCAATCTGTTAGATACTGAACGGTCTTTTGCAGCCAAACCTCAGTGTGATGTTCCTCCATTTTCTTCTGGATTTGGCTGACGCTGGGCCCCAAATGTCTCTGACGGTTAAAGTGAACGACCTTCATGTCACAAGCCACCTGTGATGCAAGAATGCAAGGGAACTGGACTCTATGACCTATATCAAGTTGTGACACTACATCATGACTCCAGCTAATCCATTTCCGCTTGCATTTCCCACAAACCAGACGCTCAGATGCCATGAAGTATGACCCTTCCATGTCGACTACCTGCCTGAGCTCCTGATGCAGGCCTGCTGACGTGAGCTCTTCCTTCAGGCAGTCTGAATGTGGACAGATAATTTTCACGTTCCACAGCTTTTGTGGCATCCAGAGGAACAATGCATGCCCAAAGTAGCATCCCATCTCTGGCTCTTCAGTTAAGGTAAGAGGTGGGAACGACGGGTACCACCACATCCTATCCACCCTAGCATAGTCCATTTCAGGCTGCATCTCTGGAGACCACCTGAACAGGGCCTTTGACACCCATGTATAATCGGCAGGGGGCAAAGTGCGAATCCATCCCGAAGGAAGACAAATTCTTTTACCTAAAACAATAAATACGATTAACTATTTGTGAACAAAAATTCAAAAAGAAGCAGAACCTTTAGATACTTACTATATACTTGTGACAGGAGCAGCTCAGAAGTTTGTTCAGGCATGCAACACTGACCAACCTTTGCTTTCAAGATAGGCAAAGAATTGCTTTGTCCCTTTTCTGATCTGCTTGGCTTCATGACTTGAACAATGAAATAAAAAGAAACCACTCCTATAAGTAAAATAATGACAGTGTTCATATCATGGAATTTTCTGGAATCAAGAGTGTTGATACAGATAATTCACAGTTCTGTTGTTAAGACAACAGTTAATTTATATCATTTAACAAAAAACAACAGTCTCATATTGATAATGGCTCTTTATAGGTGCAAATTTCTGTTAATTAATTGATTTCAAATAGAAGTTGAGCACTTGAAAGCTTGTTTAAAGCACATTCTATCAATTAAAACTAAATCGCAAAACTGATTTGTGTGATTTTGTTCACATGATACGAGACTGTATTCGGTGAGCAGCATGGACTTTTAGCTTATCACGCTCTTTCGCCCCCTTCCTCCAGACCACCAGGTATACAACGTGCCACACCCCCCCCGATATGGTCGATCTGTGTGTCTTCTGAATTATAAATGACTAGTTACACGGCTTAGCTGCTATCGCATACTAACATCGGGTCATAATGGCCTGCTTGTTTTACACAGAGACTATGGTATATTGGTCGTATTTGGTGTCAGCACAGAATATGGGTGACCCTGGATATTTACAATGTTCACAAACAAACGAAATGCTTGTTTAGCATATGATATGCTCACACAGGTAACGATGTCCGCTACTGCCCCTGGCGTCTCTCCAATAACGCGTCAGTTGTAATAGCGAAATGTGAGTCCTGCATTTAGCCGGACAACGCCGCTCGTTGGGTATCTGAATGGACAGTCGAACGCCTAAGTGCGACATGAATAGGAGATAATTTGCAATTTATGATATCACCATCCGGACAGAGCACACCCCTCCTACAGCTCAAGTTTAAACGCCCAACAGCCACGGTACCATGACACCATAGAGCGTATCCTAGTCAAAATAAGGTAAAGACAGTAAATAAAGCTGGTCATTAGTTTTACTCAGTTCAAGCCTGAAAGGAGGCCGAACAGAGTCTTGTGACAGACAAAGTGATGAAGCTGGTATGTGTTTTGCAGTTCACAAGCCACGGTTAAGACAGCTGACCCCACTGTCATGTGACCCCCTCCCTCTCTCTCTCGCACGCACGCCACAACACACACACACGATGCGCAAAAACTCTGCATTTGAACAGTCAATAACAAATAATTTAACTAGTAACAAAACAGTAGCTGATTCAGAAGCGCCAGGTTGTCATAGCAAATTCAGAATTACCTCCTCTCCTAGGTTCACGAAACGGTCGTCCATAAAATGCATTGCTGTTCTGTTGTAAGTGATCTTAAAGATTCCTAAATGCATCTACTTCCAGAAGGCCGAATAAAGTGCTTTTGCTTTCGCCTAGAAACACACAGCGTCTCCCGGACATGCTGCTTCAACACTAACTGCGATTACCGAAACCACGCCTTCTTTCTTTGCGTGAACAATAGCGTTATACAAATCTTCCAACATAGTGACGTAGGTATATGGGGGCTTGTTAGAACGAGCCGTTTTAAGGGGGCATGGCAGAGTCTTAACTTTGAAAAAGGATAACTCTTTGGTTTTGAGACTTTAGTCTTTAGTCTTTGCAACTTCAGGGATCTTATATATGCACAATCAGCTTGTAACACTCCAAAGAGAACAGGAAAACTTGAAATCGCATCATATGAACCCTTTAAGATACAGTTAAAAACTACCGTTTTCGTAATTGAAAACTATGATAATAGTAAAAGTAAAATGTCCAGATAGACAGAGTACTGGAGGGAATAACGTTTCATTGTACTGGAAACAAAATCTTAACAGGCTTCATAGGAAGGCTTTTTTTCTAAAAAAAAAAATGTTGGTGTAAAACAGATTTTTTTTACAAGCTTTGCGACATTCACCAAAAGGTTGTAATATTATAGTTGTTACATCTCCAACAACGACCCATCATCAATACTTACTTTTACAATTTACATCAAGAGTCGAGGAATGGAATAAGAACGATTCGAACCGTCGTCTCAAGTCAGGATGCGTCAAACCGCGCCTGAGGTGAGAATCGCTGCCGTTAAACTTACTTCAAACTTCAGCATGCCCATAATAACAGCCGAGTATCTCGGTAAGTAATGAAAAACAGATCATCTTACCTTTGACAACGCGACTAAAAAGCACAAATGTAAAATCGAGGTCGTGCAAAAGCTGAAGCCTTTAATTGATGTTTCTGAGGTAAACGTCAAAACAAGCGGGTTGTTTCGAGGGCTAACGGCGGCGTTGATTGGCTGATTTTTGGTAAGGCAATCTTGTGATTGGCTCATTTCTACTTAAAGTAATCGACTTCCAAAAAAAAAAAAAAAACGAACCTCTTATTTTCAGGCTTAGAAAGTCAGATAAACTTAAACTAATGCATTTAGCAGATGCTTTTATCCAAAGCAACTTACAGTGCATTCAGGCTATACATTTTATATCTGTATGTGTATTTCCTGGGAATTAAACCCACGACCCTTGCGCTGCTAACGCAATGCTCTACCACTGAGCCACGGGAACAATTGGTCAATCTATTTATGTTCAGACATGTAATCTTTTCTGATTTTGCTCTGCATGAATGCTACAAGAACATATTTTTGGAGACTCTTGAACACCAGAATAATTGTTTGAATCTAATATTTCAAGGCCTGCAATGGAAGTCCTCTGCAGGAATCTCAATAAATTGGTTTTAAAATTAATTAAGAACTATTGGAAAAGACATCTAAATTCATTGGTCAAAAAGTGTGTGAGCACTATATATACATAGAAAGATTTCATTTAAAGAATAATGCTATTAATATCATAACAGGACTAAACATAATGGTTCTAAAACAGATCTTTACATTGCCTTCTCCCATTTCTCCCAATTCACACAGTTCATGATCAAACACAACACATTCTCCTCTCACCCCAGATTAACAAACACTGTTTCAAGTTTTAGGCTCTTTATTTCCACAAATAAGTGTTTATACAGTGTAAGATTTTCTTATCAAGAAAAACGGCATTAACATCGTAATGGGATTTAACATAATTACATCAACCATAACCATTACTCACTACAAGTTACTGTAAATGAGTGATGCATCTGCTCAAACAGTTTTCACTCTTTTTTTTAATGTGTCATCCTCACTCAGAAGTAAGATTTTGAATCTATCACCATGGTTATTTTAAGGTTCAAAGAATTTGGTGACTAATATTTAATGTCCCTGATATAATGTTAGAGAAACAAAAGGAGGATGCCAGCAGTTCACATATCAGTGAGCGAGAGATCATGTCGGTTTTGCTTAAATAACTATAAGTGACAGGATGAGCCAGAAAGGACGCAGATATGAAGCTTTCAAGCACGCGCCTGCTGTTTCTGTTTGAAGTCTGCGATTCTGCTCTCCATTAAAGGGCGGAAGTGACGGATCAGTCCCTGAGAACAAAGAAATAGAAATGCAAGTTTCAGTTAAAACATTTTTAGTGTTTAGATTAATAATCATATATTCTAAAATAATTTGTCTATATAAATCAAATGATCTACTTATTCTAAAAATAAAATAATACAATAAAATACTGCCTTTACCTGAACTGGCCATGCGGCTCCGTCTCCCAATGCGCAGATGGTGTGGCCCTCAATCTGCTTGCTGATCTCCCAGATCATGTCAATCTCTGCTGACTGTGCATCGCCTTTCACAAAGCGCCACATCATATTATTCATCCAGTCCACTCCTGAAAGGCTCAGAAAAGACAGACTGGTAAATATTCACTGTAATGTACATGCAAATACTGACAAATGTATATTCACATACATTTGTAGTAATTCTTACCCTCTCTGCAAGGAGTGCACTGCCCACAGCTCTCGTGCTTGTAGAATTCAATCAAGCGAGCAATAGCTCGAATAACATCAGTCTGTGAAGGGGGAATGACCAATCAATCAAATTAGCAGACAGAACTTTGAAAAACATTGAATCTGGCCTATTGTATTTCACTAATTTAGAAATGTCCCTATAGTAATAAAATGCTTATAGGAATTTGAAGTGAAGAAATGGGGAGCAGTATAGCGTTTCAAAGTGGTCCATGTCCACAGAAACCACAAGTGTGTTAATTTTAGGAATGTCAATGGTTTACATTTTTTTATTTAATTATTGAAATTAATCACAAATTAATTGAAAATAAATTTGGGCTGAGAAGTGACCCACAGTCATTCTTGTGTTAAAAGAGAAAAGCAATTGAATAGACATTACAATAAAGTAGAAATATTTAGATTCAACATAGAATTTATTACACAAAACCAGTCATAAGTAGCACAGGTATATTTGTAGCAATAGCCAACAATACACTGTATGGGTCAAAATTACAAATTTTTCTTTTATGACAAAAATCATTAGGATTCATTAAGAAAACATTAAAGGTGATAATCAAAATATTTAGAAAATCACCTTTAAAGTTGTCTAAATGAATCAAGGGTACATTTTTGTACATTTTTTGAAACTGAGATTTATGCATCATCCGACGGCGAGCATAAATCTCAATTTCAAAAAATGTACCCTTGATTTTTTATTATTTATTAAAATTATTTGATACCTTAAATAAAAAACTAAAAGATCCAGTCAGTCTTAATGAGAGAGTCATTCAGTCAACCGATTCATTCAAATGGCTGATTCATTCAGAAATAAAGTGTCTGACTTTATGAATTGGTCATTAAATCATTGACTCAATCGATTTGTTCAAATATGTGGATTCACTCAATAACGAAACATCACTGTGTGCTGCTCTGAAAGGCACAAGAGTCTACTGGACTTTGTTCAGAACTATTTTGGAAAATATTGACAATATTATGACTAAAATGTAATACAATATTACCTTTTTTTTATTGAACTGTTGTATAAAATCAATATTTGTAATCATGCAGATATTCAGGAAAAACCAGCACTCTTGCTCCTGTGATATTGTTAACCTATATTGTACGATATAAATATAAGACAAAAACCCACACTGGGGCATATTTGCCCTCATATCTTGAATTTTAGGGGCATATAACTGCATTCTCTCAGGCTCCATCATGCAGTTATGTCTTCCTACCTCATGTTCGTCAGCAAGTGCATGCAATATAAGATGATGTACATGTCTGGGCAGGGCGGGGTGTGTTAAATGCGTTAATCATTATTTTTTCCATAATTAATTGCACCAAATGAACACGTTAAATCAACAGCCCTAGTTATTTGACAAATCGACTTACTGATTTGTCCATGACAATAAGTGCAGCTGTGCCAAGGCCAGTCTGAGCCTGAATGAGGGCATCAAAATCCATGAGAACGGTGTCGCACACATGACGTGGGATTAGTGGCGTGGAAGAGCCACCAGGAATAACACACAGGAGATTATCCCAACCACCCCGGACACCACCTACAGAGATCATATCAATTAAGTCTCAATAATCATCAAGATCGGACATGATTAGACCATGAATAAAGATTTCCGTGTACGGATGGCATAAGGTGTACCTGCATGTCTTTCAATCAGCTCTTTCAGAGGAACGGACATCTCTTCCTCCACTGTGCAAGGGTTGTTGACATGGCCTGAAATGTTGAAGAGCTTCGTGCCAGAGTTTCTCTCTCGGCCAAAACTCAGAAACCATGTGCCGCCACGACGGCAGATGGTTGGTGCCACAGCTACCGTCTCAACATTGGCAACAGTTGTTGGACAGCCAAACACACCTGCAACAAGAACATGTCAAATTTATCACTTTAAGTAAAATACAATGAATCACATTAAAAACATGTCACATTTACAACGTGTCACATATACAAAATGTAATGTAAAAAATACATATATTAACACATTAAAAACATGTAACTTATACCATGTCACTCATAGAAAATAAAATCAATAACATATAATATCAAAAATAAATGTAAAAATAAAATGTAATTTTCTGTTTGTTTGTTTCTGACTTACCCACATCAGCAGGGAAAGGGGGTTTCAGACGAGGTTTTCCCTGTTTTCCCTCGATGGACTCAATCAGAGCCGTCTCCTCTCCACAGATGTATGCTCCCGCACCGCGCATCACAAACACGTCAAAGTCATAACCCGAGCCGCATGCGTTCCTGCCAATCAGCCCGGCTGCATAGGCCTCGTTAATGGCCACCTGAGAGAAAGCCCACATAAACACATGAGGTCAATACATTACTTCCTCAACTACTATGTAGTACATTTGAACACATTTTACTGAAATGAACCCCTTTCAGTGAAGATTGGCATAATTCAATTCTAATAATGTTTGACAACACTAACAAAATGAATACATACCACATACAAGAATTAGATAATAAAAATTATCATTAAATGCATGATTTATGAATATATTTATAACTAAACATATTTAAAATATTTCGATTAATATTATATTTATAAATAGATTTACAATATTATATAATTTATCATATTTCTAATAGGCTATATAGTGAAATATTACTAACATATACTCTACTATTCAAAAGTTTTGGAGATAAGTTGTGATATGCTTATCTGGCACTCAGTTAAATTTTTTATTATTATCAATGCTGAAAACCGTTGCGCTGCTCAATATTTCTGTGGAAACTACAATACATGTTTCTTTCAGGATTCTGTGATGGAAATAAAGTTCAAAAGAACAGCATTTATTTAAAATAGAAATCATTTGTAACATCGTAAATGTCTTTACGGTCACTTTTGACCAGTTTAGTGCATCCTTGCTTAATATACTGTACGTATGTAATTCTTTCAAAAACAAACTTTTGAATGGTAGTGTAATATGACAAAATGATAATTTATTTTATTTATTGATATATTGTTTTTATTGATTAATTAGTATTCTATTGATTAATTTTGCATTTTGAAACAGCCCATGATGCCTTAAAACGCTGCCTCTATTGGCAGCTCATTAGGTTTTGGGACTGAGGTTTCTTACTCTGTCTCTTTAAAACATGAATTGTGTTATTATGTGAGGGATCACATCCTTTCTTTTTCACCTGCAGGTTGGACGACTCATTGTAGAACTCTCCACGGATGTAGATGTAGGCAGCACGTGCTCCCATGGCCCTGCCAGCCACCAGACAGCCCTCAATCAGCTTGTGAGGATCATTACGCATGATCTCTCTGTCCTTGCAGGTACCGGGCTCTCCTTCGTCAGCATTCACCACCAGATATTTAGGCCTGAGAGGGTGAAAAAAAGAGATTCATATGCTTCTGTATGACCTGATTTGATCCTAATGAAAAGAGCTAAATGTAGATCCACTGGCCAAGCATTTACATCTGCTTTTGCAGAGTCATGTGACTTATGAAAGCCGTTAACTGCTGAGATGCAAACCTACCTGCCATCACTGGGCTTGTTCATGAAGCTCCACTTCATCCCTGTGGGGAATCCG
This sequence comes from Sinocyclocheilus anophthalmus, assembly GCA_018155175.1. NCBI lineage: Eukaryota > Metazoa > Chordata > Actinopteri > Cypriniformes > Cyprinidae > Sinocyclocheilus > Sinocyclocheilus anophthalmus. Next base: position 176,542 of record JADLZN010003164.1, on the reverse strand, counting down.
GCACCTCCTCTGCCACGCAGACCTGAGACCTTAATCTCATTCAGGATCCAGTCCACTCCTTTATCCATAATCTCCTTGGTCTTGTACCAGTCACCTCTTTGCAGGGCACCTTTCAGAGTAGTGTAGATATATTTGGTTTAACATGCACCACATTAAACCATGCACAATGGGACTATTAAGCATTGCATGATATTATACGCATCATACAATATATATATAAATTATATATATATATAGCATTGGACCAAGCAGACACACAACTTGTTATATTTAACAAATAATATCTAACGCCCCCTCACCTAACCAAAGGGGCAATTACGAGGGTCTATGGACCCTTCCCCCGAAATGCATTTAACACCTCAGAAAGGCAGAACAGGCCTATGTTTCCATGGCAACCAATGCTGATATCACTGGTTTTTATTGCCCAAAGGAATGTGGGCAGAGAAACTCACTCATTTCCCTCATACGAAGAGACATAATGCACAGTAGAAATGGACTTTTCTACTGATTAATTCATAGGAAAACCTTCTTTGATTGAATACACATATCCTTGAGGTCATTGTGTATACCATTACTGTTTTGTATATTGTCTGTTGTAGTGTATGCTGTTTTATGCCTGTTTGATAGAACACTAGTTAATATAACCTCACCTATATCATGTTTGGTCTCTATGAATTCACCTTTGGATGATCTAACTGAGAGTGCATATTACATGCTGATACCTATACAACATATTGATGTTCTAAGAATCTTTACTATTTTGTGCATCAACACCCAAGCGAATTACAAATGCGAAATACCATGCTTAGAAACAAAAGGCCATAAAAACGCAGAACTCCCACTAGAGATTCCGGACTTCCTCATTGGACAAACCCATCTTGAAAGGCGGGGATCTCTGCAGGCTTTAAAGGCCACACTTCATGTGACCCGCCCCAGTCGGTGGTTCGTTCAGATGCTAAGATGAAGATGTGAGATAACGCTTCAGGATACCAAAGCATTGTTCCAGGCCTTTCGGCCTTGACTTTTCCTTTCACCAAAGATTCTCTGACTCAAACTGGTTTTTTTCATCAACTAATTTATTCTCTTTTCAGACCAGCCCTGAGACTCACAGTATCAAACTTAGTCCTTATTAATTGAATACATTAAGTTCAGTACACCTTGTCAAAGGGTGTTTTAACTCAGAAATATGACGCTTATCCCTCGAGACTTTAGATTCGGTTCATGAAGCTAATATGAAAATGGTTCCATAAATGTTATTCCATCTATGTCTTTTCGACTGAGTTAAACTTGACCCTTTCCTTATACCACGGTATGTGTTGTGTGTGTGTGTGTTTGTGTATGTGTATGTTAGACTAGTTTTAGTGTTTATGTAGTATGTTAGACTAGTTTAAGGTTTTATGTAGTTAATAAAGTCTTACTTGCTATCACAAGGGGAAGTGTCTTTTGTTGCTCATAAACGGAGTCATAACAATGCAGCTTTTACGCTACAAAGGCCTTTTGTAGAATAGTACAGTAAGAAGCTATTTCCATAACCAGGAAACTAACGTTCTTAGACTGACCAAGACGTTGACCCTAGAGGTCAGCTAAATATCTCAGCGCGATCTAAAATATGAAGAGTTAATTACTAACTGTAGTTATGGTTAATGATTCTATTTCCTGTATGTGAGCAATTCGCTACAAAAACAGAGCGATATATATATATATAATAATAATATATATATATATATAAAATGATGGTGTGGGCGTGTGTTGGGGTGTTGAAATGTATGTTGTATGTGTAATACAATAATATATATATTATATTCTCTACAAACACGTGGTGTTGGATGGGGGCGTTAAGCAAATTCATTATAGCCTCTCACACACTTTCATTCTCCTTTCACATACATATATTTTTTGCTTTCACACACTTACATTCTCCTTTCACATACATATATTCTTTGCTTTCACACACTTACATTCTCCTTTCACATGCATACATTTCTACTCTCACACACATACATTCTCCTTTCACATACATATATATATAGAATGTATGTATGTCTGAAGAAACTATGTGTATGTAAGAGAAGAATTGGTAGGTTAGGGTGGAAGGAGTATAGTGGAAACGAAAGGAGTATAGTGGAAACGAAAGGAGTATAGTGGAAACGGAAGGAGTATAGTGGAAACGGAAGCGTATAGTGGAAACGGGAGGCAGGTCAGGCGCGATCAGGGTCATCGGGACAAGTCATGATCAGCATGGCTGACGTAGATGAGGCGGCCGCATAAGTATTTCAGCAAGCTATTTGGATTAAAAAAATATATATTATCATCGTGAAAAGGTTACATGGCCTCATCCCTTGAGCGAGTCGTGATTGAGGACACGGGCTCAGCCTCAGTCGAGTTGCCAGATACACGCATTATAAGCGTCTATGGATTTTTTTCACTAAGTGCAAATAGCCCGCCTTGTTGATAGAGGCTATTTACAGTAGCTCCACCCTCAAATGTGTTATAGGGATAGTCAACACTATAGAAGACAGCACTTAATCATCAGCTTCGGTGGCGTAGATGGTAAAGCGTGCACCAGACCCCCCAGTGGTCTCTTTGACGCGATCGACCCGGGTTCGAATCTGCCTTTTACCAAACTTTTTTTTTCCTTTTCAAATCTCATATCACATCAGAAAAGCATTTATTTTCAATAAAAATGAAGGAAACAATCAAAAAGTTGAGATAACAGGCACGGGTTAGTGGTTGGGAGGGATTATTGTACATAATGGTGGCATCCAGTTAATCCATGTGACTTAAGAAATGATGTATTGCGTAATATACGTATCTGAAGGTGTAACACTTGTTTTATAACGTACTCTTAATACTGAAGGTGCATGATACGCCCTATTTGTCATAAGTGGGTATATATATAGCAGAAAATTCCGTCTATTTAACATAGTGAGAAATAGAAATCCATTCGCTATATGCACTTTGGTATAAATATGCAATTGTTACAACGTACTGATATTTACCACGTAACGGCAAATCAGCCGCTGCCTTTTTTATTTCCCCCCCCCCACACTTAATTTAAGGGAATAATAAGGAATAAAAAGTGAGCAGTTTGACAGTTAGGACAGCGATATCTTTATATTAGTTTCTAAACTCAAAGATTTGGACTCATTGCAGGTTTATTTATTTTTAGATTGTTTGTTCGGTTTTTCAATATCTGGCACTTGACAAGCCATAAACGGACAGTAATCAAAAAATGAGCAGGTTAAAAACTAGCGCGGGGGGCCAGGTGATTCCTGACAGGAATGCAAATTTCCGGTAACACAAACGTAGTGTCATTCATGATATATTCTCTTTAAGACAGAATGCACAGAAGACGGATACAAAGAGGATGAGAAATAGCAAAGAGAGAAAATACTGTACTGGGAAAAGAAGGCAAATTCATTGTTATTAATGGATGCCACCTTATTGGGACAATAAATCCTCCCTACACCTACCCTAACCCTACTTTATTTTCAACTTTTTGATGGTGTCCTTCATTTTATTTGAACGGCTTTTTGATGTGATATAAGATTTGAAAAGGGTGTAAAAAAGTTGGGTAAAAGGCGGGTTCGAACCCGGGTCGATCGCATCAAAGAGACCACGGTGCACACTTTACCATCTACGCCACCGAAGCTGATGATTAAGTGCTGTCTTCTATAGTGTTGACTATCCCTATAACACATTTGTGGGTGGAACTACTGTAAATAGCCTCTATCAACAAGGAGGGCTATTTGCACTTAGTGAAAAAAAATCCATAGACGCTTATAATACGTGTATCTGGCAACACGACTGAGGCTGAGCCCGCATCCTCAATCACGACTCGCTCAAGGGACGAGGCCATGTAAACTTTTCACGATGATAATATATATTTTTTAATCCAAATAGCTTGCTGAAATACTTATGCGGCCGCCTCATCTACCTCAGCCATGCTGATCATGACTGTCCCGGTGAACCTGATCGCGCCTGACCTGCCTTCCGTTTCCACTATACTCCTTCCGTTTCCACTATACGCCTTCCGTTTCCACTATACGCCTTCCGTTTCCACTATACTCATTCCGTTTCCACTATAATCGTCTCTCACACATACATACATTCTTCTCTTACATACACATATTTTCTTCAGACATACATACAATATATATATATATGTATGTGAAAGGAGAATGTAAGTGTGTGAGCGTAGAAAAGTATGTATGTGAAAGGCGGAATATATGTGGTGAAAGCAAAGACTTAGTATGTATGAAAGGAGAAGTAAGTGTGGTGAAAGGAGAATATCTGATGTGAAAAAGGAGAATGTATGTGGTGTGAGAGTGCTTTATGAAATGAATGATGGGGACTTGTACGGCCCACAATAGGTGTGTGTGCTGTGTTATATTACTACAATTACATTTACATTTGCACTTATATAAATTAATAAACTTTGATTGCACTATAATAAATTAAATAATAAATAAAAATTTATGTTATAGAGTAACAAAACCCCTAAAATTAGAAAATACATCAAAGGATGGAAGCTTAACTTTTTCTCACGTTTCCATCTACGATTTACTAACTCACTGATATTTGAGAGAGAAAAACAGTCTGAGCAGTGCGATATAAATGAGCAATTCTGAGAAAAAAGTCTGAAATTGTGAGATATAAAACTTGCAATTTAGCATGGAAAAAAATATCTGAATGGAGATAAAAAAAGTTGATAATTTTATACATAATATATATATATCTAATATAGATATTTACCTTTCAACCTTTTAGCCATGGAAAAATGCTTCCGTATAAACAAAATAGGAACATTCTAAATAGCTTTAAGTCCGAGTTGACGTTAGTATATAATGCATAATACAATTTAATATTTTTACCTCCAGGCGGTCGTCCATTTAGGTTAGTGAATATTCTGTACTGGTCAGCTAGAGGTCCAATTTGCTCTTCTTTGGGTTCCTGGTGACACACACTATTATAAACTGTTCCTCGACCATCAATTATGCAGGACAGTGGATTTGAGCAACAGAGTCACCTGATTGCAGCTGTGCTGACTGTTGTACCGCACCAGTGACAGTGGAATTTGGAGGTCTAAGGCAGTGGCTGGCTTGGCTACAGTAGTGCGCTATGACACCACATGCAACCACAGCTACCGGGGCACGTGAAGCCCCGGTGGTCAGAACCCGGCTAAGAACGGGACAGCCGAGACAGGACAACATCTTATCTGAAAGATATGAAGGAACCAATGAGCAAGAACCATCCCCTCATAACCAAAGCTGTACCACATGGTGCACTGTTTAATAAACAACTCCAGTCCTAATGACCTTTCCTGTCATTGTTAACTGAATCAAACTATTAAAAATGTTTTTTTGGTAATTGAAATAAAACTCCATTTAAATTAATTATACTGTAATATTACATGAAAAGCGATACAATCTATACGACAATTAGAAATGCTGCTTTGCCAACTAACTTAAATATGCTTCAAATGAAGGAATAAAAGATACTAAAACTAAAATAGATAGAAATACCAAAAATGTATCATAACAAAATTACTAAACTTTTTTTTATTAAATGTTTTTGTAGATGTTTGTTAAGAACAAAACAACCAGAGGGAAGCGTTAAACACCCCATAGCCGCTTATAAAATTAATTCACAACACAAACCTTTGAGGTTCAACACTGTAACATAATCCATACATGAACTAAAAAGCATCAACACTTCAGACAAATTTAACGAAGGGAACAGTTATGCAAGGCAAGAGACGGGAAGAGTAAATAGTTGAGCAGCAGCAATAAACACACATCCATGTAGCTCAAAGATGCCTCCGTATTATACATTATTGCATAAACACACAAGCCAAACTCTTTCAGATATTGTACAGTAGGTTAACCGGTTGAAAATGGACTCGTCCCGCAGTGACCTCCATATTCACACTCATGACATCTGAGGGACTGCGGCATTGCACAACGTTAATGTTCGGATTTATTTACAGAAGGAATACGAGATTGTCAAAAAAAAGAGAACCTGTCAAAACCTTGATTTGCAAACAGATAAATCAAGTGAAAGAGCCGAGCCGCTGTTTACCTTCGTGATCTCCCTGGATCAGCGTTATGAAATGTACAGCGGAAGGAATATAGCGACCGACCCGGATGTAATCACGGCTTTGACCTGTTATGTGTGGAGGCGCTGTTGCACAGTTCAAATATAATATAAAGCCTTAAAGGGATAGTTCACCCAAAAATGAAAATTCTGTCATCATTTACTCACTCTCATGTCGTTCCAAACCTGTACGAGTTGCGTTCTTATGTTGAACATAAAAGAAGATATTTTGAAGATTGCTGGTAATCAAACAGTTGGTGGTTGCCATTGACTTCCATAGTAGGAAAAAAATACTATGGAAGTTGTACAATTATTCACAGATGTTGATAAATGCAGCTGTTTCTGTAGCAGATATATTCATAGTGTTTGTAATAAATGTACCTTTTGTGACATATCAGTTGAAGATATCGAACATTTATTTTTCTGATGCCCTTTTTCTATTTCATTTTGGGTTGACTTTAAAATAGACATGACATAAAAAAATTAAACAAAGCCCTTAATTTAGAACCTCATGATATTTCACTTTTGTTTTCAAAACCAATATTTTTCCGATAAACAAAATTGCATCATTAATCCGTTAATTATCTTATAGTTTTATATTCATAAGTCAAAAACCATTCAAAATAAACCATCATATATTACCTTTTGGCAACACTGATCTTAAATGTATTTTGAAACCATTTCTAATATGAGATCACAAAATAAGCTTATAAAACAATAAAAAATTTATCTTTTCAAATGTATGTAACTAGCCTAATATTATAATGTACTTTTTTTAATTTAATTTTATTATTGATTTTTTTTTTAAATGTTAATTTTATGTTTTGTTGTTGTTATTCTGTCTTGCGTGCCTTATGTATATATGATAAAATAAACAAATATGATTCTTCATGGTCAAAATACTTCATAGTCATATTATTTTGCCCCAAGTATAAATAGTACAAAGTCTACAAACCACTTTATTTGATATGAAGTGTAGTTTTATTTAGTGTTAGTATGAAAACAATTCAATAAAGAAATAATAATGACACACTGGTAAACTACCAAACTGTATGTAGACTCGTGTACAGCGACTGTATCCAACAGTTAATAACATACTTTAATAATATAGTGGCAAATGAAACGCATCAAATTAACATTTATATTCAAAATCTCAGTTGTTTTTCCATAATACTCCTCATCTCTATAATATCACACATTATGTGGGGTAATATATCTGTTTTAATTTCCAACCACAGAGAAGAGTAGAAATGTTACTGACAAAATATAATTTGAAATGAATATATCACTTGCTCCTAAGTAAATATTTTCCTCAAAAGCACATGTGAAAACAACCTTCTCTCGAAGGGTTATTTTCGTCATAACCGATTATCACAGATAAGTAAGGGCTCAGGCCAAACGGAAATGAGTTTAATCAGCGATTATGTGACTCATATTGTTTAATACTTTAATTTGAAGTTAAGAGGACAATGGCCAGATGTCCCAGCTCATCCGTGTCTTTCAGTTACCAGACATCTTTCCTTACAGTGCATGATTCTTAAGTGCTCAATGTTGATCTGGAAAGCAGATAGAACTCAGTATATTATTGTATTATAAAACAACTAATAGAAAGTATTATGATTTACCTCGATTTGATTATCTGGACTCAATGATACATCCAGAGACCTTCCACCAGCAGCACGACAATAATGAAAGGATAAGTGGATAAGTGCAACACTGTTATATGCTGGTGGCTGTCTGGAGGTTTTAAAATGAAAGCAATTTCAAAGACATCAAAATGAAAGAGTTAAACATGAGTTGTACTGAGTTAACATATTCAGAACCGCCGCTAAATGCAAAATCTACAGGAAGCGATTCCTTGACTAAAGGCTACTATTACTTGAAACTACAAGAGCTCAATAGAGATTAGAAACAACAAAACAAACTTTTGTAATGTTAGGGTATGTGTTTGTGCTATGTTCATTTAATTTAATTGTATCTGTAATGTACTTGTATTATAATATATATTGCTGCATACATATTGTGTTACCACATTTATCAAGGTCCCTGCTAAACTAATGGTTTCTGACTGAAATGAATTACATGGATCCAGTATCTTTAGAGAATCTACAGGACCTGTATTGTTTATTTTTATGTTCCTAAACATTGCATGGTCAAATTAAGAATAAAAAAGAACTACTCTAATAAGATAAATCACACCATACTGCAACTGTACATTAATGTCAATTATATGGACAACGTAACACCATGATTTTTTTCTGCATTCAGTCATCTTCGGTGAGTCAGTCAAAGTTCATCAGTCCCCATCATCCTCCACGCTCCTGTGTGAATGCACAATACCGTTTCCCTCCCGCTCCAGCCGGTCCACCGCTACGCTCTCAAACGCCCTCCTCATTAATGGGTTCTCCTCTAAGACCTCATTAAAGCTGTCCACACTGAGCGAATAAAGTCTGCAGTATGTGTCCGCTCTGACGCTGGCTGTACGACGTCCACGGGTGAGCAGACAGATCTCTAGAAAAAAAAAATAAACAAATCAGTTCTGTAGCAACTGTCTATTCTTGTTCATTGAGCTATTATCTAAATTTCTGTATTCAGTTTTGGTCTACTACACAATAGTATCTGTGTACTGTATAAAGTTTTTATCTGGTACAAGCCGGGAAAAATCTAACTCACCGCCGAAGTAGCAGCCGTCATTCAGTTTCTTCTCTTTATTGTCATGAGTGATCACACAGACGCAACCATGCTGGATGAAGTACATCTTACGACCGAGCGTCCCTTCACGGATGATGAAATCACCCGGCTGAAAGACCTCGAAGCGTAACTTTGTGAGGAGCACTGTGACAAAGTGAGGATCAGCATTTGCAAAGAGTGGCATGTTAGCCACCAGCCCACGGCAGTTATAGTTGACAATCTCCTGCAGGTCAAACACACAATACAGGATGGATTAGGAGAGTCAGTGTAATCTACCAATCCATCGAACAGTTTAGTCCCACGTTTAAGTTCTAAGTCAGCTAAGAAATAATTTAGGATTAAGGAGTAGATGGATAAGGGTTTGTCATATTTAATTGAGACATGCTAGGATATAACAAAAAGGACTGTATTTGAGAAATAAAACTTTGTAACCTTTATTACATTAACCCATATGATATACTACTAAATTACTTTTAAACTATAGGCATGATATTAGATCAACTACTTTACCTAACTTTTGGTCGTGTCAATTTTTTAAATTTTATTATAATACTTTTAAAGGGGTCATATGATGCGATTAAAATTTTTCCTTTCTCTTTGGTGTTACAAGCTTTTGGTGCATAAAGAAGATCTGTAAAGTTGCAAAGATTAAAGTCTCAAATCCAAAGAGATATTCTTTATAAAAGTTAAGAGTCAGCCACGCCTACCTAAAACTCGTTCTAACACGCCCCGACATGTCTACTTCACAATGTGGGAAGATTTGCATAACGCCGCCCAAATGTTCACTCAAAGAAAGAAGGCATAACTTTGATTCTCGCTGTAGTATTGCTGCTGCCGCCGCCGCCGTGTTGTGGAGACGCTGTGTGTTTCGTTGTGAAAGCGTACCTACTTTGTTTGGTCTTCCAAAAATGGACACGCCTAGAAATCAGTGGTTAAGTTGTATTTACAACACTGTTCCAGAACACTTCAACCCAAATATTCAGATGTGTGCAGCGCAATTTACGGAGGACGAGGACTGTTTCCTGAACCAGTAGCCTACAATGCTTCTGTGCACATAGGCTGTTTCTATAAAGTGGGGCAATTCCAACTTTGCACGGACTGTCTGGCACTTCTGACTCACAGCCTGTAAGTATGTTTCCATATTTAAAGAATTTGCCACTGATGTTTCACGCAAGTATTGTTTACACGGCGCGATACGCAACGCAACGTGTAAAAAGACAGAATAAGTCATTATAATCATAATTATGTCCCCACTGGATGCAACAAATGCCTCGTTTATAATGTTTTTTTTAATGTTTTTGTCTCGTCGCTCCGGCGAGGACACGGCATCACAGTATGGTAGGGGCATTAGATTTCCATCACACTCTTGAGGTATTCGGCCAATCACAATGGCACTGGATAGCTGGCAAATCAGCGTACACCTCGCTTTTCAGACCAATGAACTTTATAAAAATCACATGCGTTTCAGAAAGGCGGAGCGAGGAGAAACATTGTCCAGTAAGGTGGAAATAATTTTTTTTTTTTTTGAACCTTAACCTGCATAAACATTTCATTACACCAAAAATAATGTTCTTTTTAGCAACTTCATATGTCCCCTTTAATATTTTTTTCCAAATATATATTTACAAAATATATAATGCGATATATGCATGCGATAAATAATTTTTAATAAATGTTTATCATATACAATTTATAATAGATATTTATTATATACATTTATATCAATTAGGGCTTGCACAACTGATCATTTTAGTCAACCATATCTGGTCAAATGTTTTCCTTATTAAAGTAATAGTTTGGCGGTAACTTATTCTGCTCATTTCACCTTTTTAAAAGAAACCCACCCAAATCCATCAATTTGGGAGATAAAATGCAGGACTGAAAACCATTTAAACCAAAGCTCATCAATTTACCTATTTTAAAGATAGGCCTTTTTCAATAGCAAATAATAACTATATAGTTTGCTATTATAAATGCAATAGACTTGATACTTGTCCCAAACAAAGACACAGACATGTTGTTCACAGCTATCACATGTGAAACTCTACGACATTCTCCACTGTGAATGTCAACCAAAATAAGAAAAGTCCTTTCTCAGGTGGAGCAAGTTATTACATGAAAGATGATCTGACCAAAACACGAAAGAAAGAAAAAATATAAGAGAAACCTCTTTTAGTGGGTCATTGAGTTCTTCGAGGATACTTTCTTCGTGAAATATCTTGCCCTGGAAGCGGTGCTCATAATACTCGTGGATCCTCTGCCTCATGTCAGCCGGCAGCTTGTGGAAGGACATGTACTGTTCCACCTGTTTGTACTGTAACAAACCAAACAACAAAACTGTTGACAAAAGGGGGAAAAGACTCAAAAAATGCTTTACTGAGCAACAAGTACCTTCTCTTGATACTGCCGATGGGAAGCATCCAAGGACTGGATCAGGTTGGTGGCATTGCCCAAGAACATGGCATAGCAGGTGGCGCCAATGATCATGCTGATCATCGTGAGCCAGACATCAGTTGGTCCCTCAGGTGCCTGAGCACCATATCCAATACACAGCATATGGCTCATGGCCATAAAAAGGGCATAGGAGTATTGGACATCCCAAGTGGCATTCTGACAGAGAAAGACATATTGCACATTTAAAGCGAAATGTAAATGTTTAACATTTTCTTTAGGTAGCAGAAGTGCTTTTTCTGTTTGATTACAAACTAGATAACAAACAGAAAACACTACCCAAGATCCTCAAACATACCACCATGTTGTTTTTGGCGACCCAGCAGTTTGACGGGAAATCTTGCAACATGGGCACCATGAACTGCATGCAGCCATCCCAGTGACACAGCAGCAGCATCATTCCAATCAGATTCACTATGCGAACTACTGCGCTTGCAAGGTCATAGGTCAAATGGAAGATCTGTAAAAAAAAAAAAAATGATAGAGATACAGTCAGCACTAGAATTGAATACTGTTTCTAGGTCCAAGGCTCTACTCGTTTCAACTGTACAATCTCAACAGCCATTTATGAGCACTGTTTATCCATATAACACATTTAAGTTAAGCCCCACTGAAGTGCCTTGAAACAGGAAGTTAGGGCAGGACATATCGAATCCATCATACCTGTTTTTTTAAATAACCAATAGTGTTTAGTTTCTCTTCCCCCAACATTGCGGTTTATAATGCAGAGGATATCTAACCATTTGCAATGTCTGATCTTTTGCATTGCATTACAGAATGATGTCATCAAAATCGTTGATCCGTATTGGTGTATATAAGAGACGGTAAGATTTGAATGCTTCTATCTTGTAATTATGAGTTTTGTCGGTGTTTCAGAGCTTATTGATATTCTTAACGTATTCATACTAAAAATAAAAAAGTCACAGGGTACACAACAGTTTCAATGATGCATGAAAGAAGAATCACTGTCTGGCCATCTGAGACTTTGATTTAGAGAGAAATGTTTTGGTAGTATTATAGGATATTGTAACAGAGTATATTAACCCCGTTTGTTGTTTGCTTTTGGAAGTTGATAGAGTGTTCAGACCTGGAACAGGTGGCACATCAGACCAAATGTGTTCGAGTTGGTAACACAAATTTGCGTTGACCAACAGAAATCTGGCTGGTTTGAAATTGACTTCTGTGTGAGCTGTAGTTCATATATCGATACATTATTGACAATAGCCAATGGACACTTTTCTACCCGCAAAATGTCTCTAATGTGAACACACATTTCTCCTAATAATTTTTATGTTATGGGGATAAATGATAAATGGCATTTTAAAATTCAAAATAAACAAAAAATAAAACACTAAAGACAAAAAAACAGTCATTTTAAAAATGACAATTGAATTCTAGGCATCACAACATTTATAATGTATAATTACAAGTACGAAAATTAAAGGGATAGTTCACCCAAAAATTTAAATTCTGTCATTAATCGTCATGGTACTGTTGAGAATGTGCGTCAAAAACTGACACAGAAGAGAGGAATTGTTGAATAAAGTCTTTTTTTCTGTGCACACAAAAAGTATTCTCATACTGTAGTTTCATAATATCACGGTTGAACCACTGATGTCACATTAACTATTTTAACAGTGTCCGTGCTACCTTTCTGAGCCTTGAACATGTCAGTTGGATTGCAGTCTATGCAGGGTCAGAAAGCTCTGAATTCATCAAAAATGTCTTATTTTGTGTTCTGAAGATTAACGAAGATTTTACGGGTTTTGGAACGACATGAGGGTGAGACAGAACCTTAATTTTTGGTGAACTATCCCTTTAAAATTAATCTTGAGATTTGCTAAAGATTACGTTTAACAGTGTTATTAATTATTAGTGATTTTAAACATTAACTTTAATTGAGTGTTATATATTGTCAAAGGTAATGTAAATGTAAAAACACTAAAAACTCATTAAACTCCTCCAGTATATTAACGTCAAACGAGGACGAGGAGAGACTGAGACTGACTGTGGAGGTTTGGAATCAGTTTCTTATGGAAAGACAAAATTCTTGTCATTGGAATATTGTAAGTCATTCTAAAAATCACTGTCATAGTACATTTTAATGTTTCCCTCAGACAAAAGTCAAATTTTCTGCAACTATATTTCATTCTTTGCTATTCTAGTCTCGATTTCCTCTATCCTTTTCTTTTCCTGTCCTGTTTTGCTCACCTCTTCCCACTGATGAATGTAACGTATAAGTCTGGACAAGCGCAGCAATCTGAGCAGACTGAGGATCTTGGTGAAGCGCACGATGCGCAAAGCCCTGGCGGTGCGGTACACCTCTGCCGACTCAAGTCGTGCCTCAATATCCACCACCAGGAAGATGTAGTCGACCGGAATGGAGGAGATGAAATCCACCAGAAACCAGCCTCGCAGGTAACGCCGACTGATCACTTGCGGGTCCAGGATGATTTGGGAGTTATCACCTTCCATAATGCCGGTACGAAAGTTTAAGACAAGGTCAGCCAGGAAGAGGGTGTCGGAGGCCACATTGAAGGTGATCCACGGTAGCGTATTCTGATCCTCAAAGAAGGTGATGCCCCATGGCAAAATGATGAGGTTGCCCATCATCAGGCACAGCATCACAAAGTCCCAAAAAAACCTGTGTGTGAAGATGCATGATGTAAGGAACCAAGGATGGATTCTGGAGAACTGTATGTACATTAAAATTAATATCTACAACCAACCATGTCATTCATCATGTCAACAATTCTGTGCAATAATATAATTATTTTTATAATATATTAGCCAATAATTGATACATTTAAATAGTTCCTCTAAATATAACACAGCTCAAGAGCTAAGCGCACGTGGTTTACACAGCAGGACAATGATACCAAACACACCACAAGTCCACCTCTGAATGGCTCAAGAAAAAAAAAATTAAGGTTTTGGAGTGGCCAAGCCAAAGTCCGGACTTAAATCCGATTGAAATGCTTAAACAGTCCATTCATGCTCAAAAACCCTCCAATGTGGCTGAATTAAAAATAACACAGGTATGCCAGAGTGGGTGGGCATCGTGACCGAATGGTTAGAGATTCCGGACTTGTAACCCAAATGTTTTGGGTTCGAGTCGCAGGCCAACAGGGAATTGTAGGTTGGGGGTGAATAACCACCACTCTCTTCATTCCACCCTCATACTGCGACTGAGGTGAGCCCTGAGCAAGGCCCTACCCAAGTGCTCCCCGGTGGCCGCAGCCTTGGCTGCCACTGCTCCGGTGGTGGGTTCACATACTTGCACTACTGCCGTTGGTGCACTTGGATGGTTAAATGTCAGCGCATAAATGTGAGTATGGGTCCCTCATACTTGCAACACATCACTTTACGTTCTTTTTTTCAAAATTCCTCCACCGACGGTGCCCAGATTCATTGCAGTTAATCGCAAACACTTGATTCAGTGGGTGCTGCAAAGGGTGCACAAACATGTTTTATAGATTTAGGGGCATACGTTTCACGTAGGGCATAGGCAGTGTCGACAGCTTTTTTCCTTAGTAATCTAAACTGTATTTTGTATTTACTCGTGTTATCTTTGTGTAATATTACAATTTGTTCGATGATCTGAATCTTTTAAGTGTGACAAAAATGCAAAAAATAAAAAAAACAGGAAGGGGCAAAAACCTTTTCACAGCCCTATAATATATATATATCTATATGTAATATATATATATATATAAAAATTAATAATAATACTGAAATATAAAAATCTATACCAATTATATCATTCACATTTATTTGTAATTCCAACACTAATCTTTTAAACTTAAATGCTCTTTTGTATGAATTTTGATGTTGCCTCTAAACTAAAGAACATATAGGTTACAAAAAATGTGAAGAAAAATTCAGTGCAGTATTTCCTTGTGGTTTAAAAATCCAGGCTGATAACCTAAAGGTCAGAAGTTTAAACCAGTCTTTCAGGGTGCTATAGGGTGACTGTCCCTGTAACTTAATAAGGTGTCTACCTATGGCAACATCATGTGTTTCGTGGAAATAAATTCAACCAGCCCCAGACGTTTGCCGATAAATAAAAGATTTTCTGAGAAACAAATATGTGACTCTGTAAAGCACACCTCGTAATCTATTACAAATTAATTCATAATGGACATACATTTTGATTTAAAAGTTCAAGCACATTCATAAGTATCAATAAGTATCTACGACCTTGAGTGAATAGGTTAATTACGTCAATTACACGTGTTGCAAAACATTCCTCTCCATGTTAATTACTAAAGTGGTAATGGAGAGTCGTAAACGTACTGTACAGTATGCGACTGTTTAAACTGGATATGCAGCCTTTTACGCACTACCGTACATCTGCTCGGTGGTTTGAAGTTTCCATCTGTGGTCATATTTTCCAAAGCAGCATCAGTCACCTGGAATGAATGGGTATTTTGAATACACTTTCTTATGATGTATATCATATGGTTGGCATTTGATGTAAGAATAAAAGCAAGAGTGAATAAAATCGAGGTTGTATTATCAGTATCAGACAATTCCAGTGATGACAACGACTGACCTGAGCTCTAGGTAGATTTGAGCACTTTAAGACACTGTGGATTTTATCAAAAGTTACGAACTCTATGATAATTCTCGTCACAACCCTAGTGACAACCCTAGTGAAAAATAAATATATACTAAAATATATTTGAAATACATTAGTTTCATGCTAAGTATACTACAAATACATTTACATATTTATGTACATATTAAAAATGTAGTATACTAAATTGGTATACTTAAAGTCTGCTAAATTGAACTAATTTTGTACTTAATGCACTTTATTGTGCAGAAGTAGTGCTGATGTCCAACTAAAGATATTCTGAAGTATATTTGATTGTGCTAAAGTGGAACTATTGCAAGTATACTTCAGGTACACATCTTGCATTTAAAGACCGATATATTTAAAGATCATACAATCCTCATCAATAGTGATATTAAAACACATTTTAGGCTTAATATTAAGAAATGTGCATTGTGCACAAGTAGTACTCCAAATAAAGTTTAATTATAATTGTGTAATTGTATAAATGTCAGTAAATATGTTGAACTATACTTTGCATGATATAAACGTATTTTAAATATATTACTTTTTTACTACTAAATCACTTGCCATCCTTGTTAACGGATAAAAAAAAATTGACAATTTTTTTTCAGTGAATGAAAAAATTAAATTAAATTTGAACCATCTTACTCACATCAGTCATACTCATATACTCATATCAGTTGACCACCCATTAGCTAAATAAAATGTATTGGTGGTGATTCAAGTTGATGACCTATTTACCTTCATCATATTTTCCCCATTAAAAAATGTCAATGAAGAAGTTATAAAAATTGTTATAATAGTAATTAATGATATAATAATTTCTTAGCATATGATTCTCTACATTTACTACATTTAAATAATACTCCATTATGTGCTTCATCATGTTTTCTATGAGAAACGAACAGTACATTGAACAGTACTGTTATTGTTAACTAAAACTTTTTTTTTAAAACTGTTAACTGAAAATAAAATACTAAAAAACTTAATTTTTTCTTATTTAAATTAGTAAGCAAGGCAACATTTATCATTTTTGGGGGGGTTTAAGTACTAAAATTACTTAAACTGAAATTACATTTATCACAGTAAATAGACATTTAAAAAATAATCTGTGATACAGAAATGCTCTTTTCACAGTCACCATCATATTTTCACCTGTTAAAAAAGTATAGAAATGTAAGTTTAAAATATAAAAGTGTTGAATGTTATCTGGAGTTAAAGTAATTAACAACAGTGTTACCAGCAACTGGGCCAGGAAATGTAAGACTCAATTGATCGGTGTTGATAAAATGGTAACAGTTACTGGCTCATGGGTTTGTTTTAATGTATCTAAAACGACGACTCTGGCACATTAAACAAATTATGGTAAAATAAGACATGAAACTGGTGATTCTAGTGCCTAAAATTAATTAAAGATTGAAAAATGTTGGTTTTTAAACATATTTTCCTCTTTGAAACAGGTTTGTAGATTGAGTTCCTATTATACCCATCATGTCTTGCTTTCTAAAAACGCAATCCGTTTATCCCTTTAAATTCTGCTGCTTTCTCTGCATACGTGTTTCAGACAAAGAGCATCAACCTGACACTCTGCAACCAAGTGGGTCCTTCCAGCCCATCCACGAACACTGATACCCTTTCCAGCTAATGGTAACTCAATAAGTTAAAGCGCTGTAACTGACCTGTGCTGCATTGTGCTTTTTACTGTGGTGATTGAAAGGGTTGTGCTTTAAAGACCTGATTTGTGGCGTAAGTGCTTGTTGACATTGTATGATTATTGATAGCAATTTATTAAAGTGACCTTTAATTGCAAGGTGTTTTCAGTTTTACAGTCACTATTTGTAAATACATTTATTTTTATTCATATTTTTACACTGAAGAAAGGGGTACCTGCTTTTTGAAATAAGTCGTTCACACAATGCTAGGCCCATCCAAAATGATAAAATTAAAATAATAATAATAAAAACATTATTGTTAGAAGTTTAAATTCTGTAAATACTCTACACTCTAAACGTAAAAATAAATAAACAACAAAAAAAACATTTTGAGCACTCAAAATGACAATTTGATGGCCTTGTTTAGTTACAATTATTTACGTATATAGGCTAAAGTAAATGTTTTAGCTGAATTTCATGTCATGTCAAGTTGATGATTTAAGGTCTGCCATCATTGTAACAATTACCAGTTTATGTTAATTAAAACATCTAATGCACTGTATCAAGTCCATAAAAAGTTCTATGCAAATAATTCTCTATATTTACATTTAAATTATTCACAATTATGCACTTCGTTTCATGTTTTCAATGTATATGGAGCAGTATTGTTAACTGAAACGAACACAAAAAAAATTAAAACATTACGTTAACTTGCATGAAATTTAAAAAGGAAGATATAAAGATATAAAAGACATTTATTTTAAGTTAGTAACTCATTTTCATTTTAGTTTAAGTTGAAGTACTTAAATTACTAAAACTAAAAGTAAAAAACTAAGTAGACATTTTATATTAAAAAACGAATGAAAATTGACAAAATGACTAAAAATATACTTATTTATATACATACATGAAAATTAAATCCAAATATTATTACATTCTAAAATAGTATATTAATTGTACTAAAATAATAGTGGAAGAACAAAGTGTAACATGGAAACTCACAAGGCAAAAAACAAAACAAAACATGAAATTAAATAATAATAAATTGGGCAAACGGGTCAGAACCGCAAACCCATTTTTTCAGTAGCCTTCTTGACCTGAACAAACTCAAAAATGACTCTTTTGCTTTTATTGTTGGTTTGACTTAAAAATTCAGCGTATTAAAAACAGCATCCATTTTGTTACCATACTACTGTAATCAAGTACATTTGGTTATTTACTTGGTAAGACTAATTGTTAGAGTCTACTGTGGCATTCACATCAACACTACCCTTGTTTGACGTTCTGCCAAGTTATATTTTCCCTTTCCCCTGCGTCACTCACCTGAAGTCACTATATGGATGTATAATCCAAACCCCAAATGACTTGACCCGTTCCTGCTCGGCTGCAACCCCCTTCGCACTCCCAAACATTCGCAGAGAGAACTTGTTGACCCCTGGCTGCAGCATGGAGCTGAACTGTCTCTGGAGAAATGTGGACTGGTCAGCGAAGACCCTTTCCTCTGATTCGGATGGCTGAGGGGCTCCTGCAGGCCCCGTTGACTCTGCCATGGCTTTGTCGAGGCAAGGCGGAGTGGATGTGGTCACAGTGGTGGTTGCTGTTGTGCCATCTAACCCTGCGGTCACCTCAAGGGATTTTGAGGTGGGACTGGCCCCTGAGTCTGTGCGTTCCTGGTGGTTCACAACGGACAGCAGCCTTCGGCTCACGTCCTCGCCTGCTTGCTCTCCTCGCAGTAAAGTCTTTGAAGAGGAACGCCAGTTGGTTAAGGAGAAGCCTCCTCTGGAGCCGAGCTTCGAGTCACCATTTGAAGCCAGAGGCTGTCCATCACCATCCATAATTCAGATCTGATGTTAATGCAGGTTCAGGTCGATGACTAGTTTGGCAGGTGGAGTCTCAAGAAGAGAGTGAGGACATGATGCTTTCCAAATCCAGAATCCTTTTGTATTTGGAAACCAAGGTTTGTTTACAAAACCTCAGGTTTTCAATACGAATTGGTCTAAATATGACTTGAACACCTCTTTAAGATGAATGTATTTGTTAACTTGTCTTTAAATACTCGTAATGCAAACTTAACCTTCTTTTAAAACTCTTTCTTGAGTATGAACACAAAGCATTAGGTCTCAACTAGCATTTTCAAAAAGCCCAAACATGTCCATTTATTTGGCCTACTGTAAGTTTACCAGTACAAACGGACTCCCAAAACTTCCAAGGAGAATCCAGACGTCCCTCTCTGCGTAATTCATCCGCCCTTGGAAAGCTCCTCTGGGAATAGCATTTATTGTCAATATTATTCTCCGGTATCCACTTTCCACACATTTACCATCTCGCGCGCGGGCAGATTCTCCTCAGAATTAGCGCGGCTTTACTTGTCCTCAAATCACGCGTCAATTATTACATAAAGAACGGGATGAAACCCACAGAGGTTTGAGTATAATCGGCTTCTTGATGGCAGGCGCTGTCTTTATCTCCCTCTCTGCTGACACCTGCGTGTTATCTGTTCAACAAGCTGTCAGGATGAACAGGTAAAGGAGAGAGCGTCACACCTCAGCGGCCCGGCTGGGGAGGAAATGGGCGTGGCTAACCTGTGCTAGAGGACACGGAATACGCTGGAGGCTCACTGTGTATTTACCTGAGGCTGCTGTGAGCTTTAGAAATACACTCTGCCTGTCTGCAGAAATACACTGTATGCATATTTAAGGAACAAATTCTTTTAAAAATGTAGTATTTGTTTGTTTTTGTTTTTAAAAATGCTATTTAAAAAAATGGTTTGTTTTCTAGCAGTAAATTAATTGAAAATATTATTTATATTAAATATATTTATTTAAAATACCTATATAATATAATTTAAACAATGTTTTAAAAAAATACGATTTTGTATTAAAATTGTAAAATGTATGTATGGAAATTTTATTTAAATTTGACTGATTTGTGTATTTATTTAAAATATATATGTACTTTTTGTGAATTATTTTTTTTAAAGGTTTTGCATTTTCATTAGTGGTTTTGTTTGCTGGTTTCCAAAACGTAATTCAAAACCCTCCTAAAAAATAATTTTGTGAATTCTGTCCTCCAAATTAAATTTGAATATACTTTTGCTAGTTGTTGGGGCATTAAAAGGAAATTACTAATTTATTCAGACGAGACCATTCCCATGAATGTCAGGTCAGAGCACGTTTTTATTGGGGTAAGTTGTCACGTGTGTTGTTATAACTTTCTAAATTAATTAACTTTCATTTTAACTGTAAATTTACCCCAAACAATGGTTGGATATTTTTTGGATGTTACCTTTTCCATTCTTGAGGTTTCATTAATTGTTTTACTGTTTAAAATTAGCTTTAAATATAAGATTTCATATTTCAAATAGTTTTCTCAAATCAGTGTCAAACTGCAGGTTCCAATTGTGACAACTTACCCCATACAGTCTATGTGTAATGATATGGGTTCATAAAAGGAAAAGTTGTGGTAAATGAGCTGTACTTTACTTATTGGGCAAAAATGGTGGAACATTTTTTTGTAGCCAAGACTTTAAGGTATCAGGCTATACAAAAATATAACATAAAAAGTGTGACAACTAGCAGCATTGTTTATTCTTGCACAGTGTAGTGCAGGCCTATCGTTGCTCACATCAGGGCATCAGTAAACTCAGTGAGTTCAACGTATAGTATCTTGTTTCGACGACTGTCAATCCTGCAAAGTGCCATGTATCGTGTTTCTGAGTCTGAGTATAAGTGAGATGCTTTACCTTTGGCAAGCAAGAGGAAATAATTAAAGACACGGCCTTTGCTATACACAGGCTTTCTACAAAGAGGAAGAGGTGGGGAACACGGCACGGCCAAATGTGCTGGCTCATGTTCTGCAGTGTTGTACTGTGTGTCCACTCATTTAATTGTTTTATGTAAACACAGCTCCAGGGCCTGTTTTGACAAACACATACATTCACTGTGTTCATATACAGTAGGTAACTGGAAAAAATGTTGCAAAATTCAGGTAAAATGATCTGCAAAATGATCAAATGTAGATCATCTTTATTGGAAAATTTTGAGGCAAACGAAAGCCAGAATCATAAGTGGTTTCGTTGTTTACAGTGTAATTTGAGCCATCTGAGAAACAAATTTGAGTCGAGTTGTTACTGTAAATCCTCAGAGAACTTGAGTGTTCAAAAGGAAAATACAAAAGAGGTGCAAAAACATGGAGACAATAAATATAAACCACACATACTGTGCAATGAGCCTGAGACCACCAGTGAAAACTCTTCTAATTTACCATTCAAATTTATTTTCAGATTTCAGTTAGGAGCTTAAAGTGAAAAATATTAAATATTTATTAATGATCTATTTATTTCTTTGTTTTGTACATGTTTTTAAATAGCTTCTAAAGACTTTTTAATTATATTAATTTTTTTTTTATTATATTTTGAACACTGCTTTTCACTGAGGTCTCATGACTTATCATAATCATGATATCTTATCATGATACACCATAATCAGATTATAATCCTGGAATGCAGCATCTGCAGTTCATAACTCGCCTCAGATATTGAACTGATAGGCCTATTAATCAGCAGCGCTCTTGAGGAACCTCCTCTTGGTAAGCAGGAATTATACTGATAACAGTCCCATCTTTAGAGTCATTTGAAACGGTTTTCTTGGTCACACGACTTTACACGGATCTGCATTTGGTGGTGGTGTTATGGAGGTTTGTGCTACATTCATATTGAGACTGAGTCCTTGGAAGGCGCCAAAAAGAGAGTTGTCACTTTTGGTGGGGGTCTTGCTTATTATGTTTGCCCTCTGTACAGGTGCCTGAAAAATGTACATATAGCCTACTATAAGTTAGCCACTGTATTCTGTTGTTTCAGCAAATATAATTTTTAAGTGAGTACAAACGTACCTTCGTGAAGCGGTGTGGGCTTCTGTAATGTGCCCTCACTGCGGTTCTTTTGCGCAAATTTGACTTGCCTCAGTTTCCTGCTCAGACAAAATACAAACAATTACATTATAATTTAAGCCATGAAGATCAGCTAATAAGTGTCCAATAATTGTATAAGCGTGTTTTTGTACCTTTCCCTGTGCAGCTCCGTTTGGCAAGTCCTCAACCAGGATGAGTCGTGTGCTGTCTGACCGTAGCAGCAGGGGGCGCTCTTCCTGCGGACGGTTTTGCCTTCTTCTTCTTCGGTTTTATGGCGGGTAGCACCAATGTTAAGGTACATTATCGCCACCTACTGTATTGGAGTGTGAACCAGAGTTTACCCTTTCATAATAAGAGGACAACATTTTTTTTTTTTAAATTACTAAATATATTTAATAAATTAAAAAAAAATAATAATTTACTTCTTTACCTCAAGAAGATTTTCCCACTAAATTCTCTTAATCAGCTCTGTTCTCTTAAGATACAAAAATAAACTTTCTAGTCCAGAAGTAAATAACGCGTTTTGCTTTCGGATAAATCCATCTTAAACCCGTGGACTGGGGGTCAGCTGTCGGAAGGGGGCATCCAGGGGATTTCTTCACCACGGCATCCATCTCTCCTTTAGCATGTCTGAATGAACTTGAGTCTTTCTCAAACAAAGTGATACTGAAGTTCAAGACTGAAGATGTTTCAGTAAAGAAGTGTATTTCAGCTACTCCAGTTTCATACGACCCAGTCTAATAAATAAATGTAAGCACAGGCTGCGTTAAAACCTAGAAAAAAAATCAGATAGACCAATCAATTTATAGTAAACAATGCAAAATTAAAAAAAAGACAATTTTATGTTTTAAGTATATCTTTACGTATGTATCTTTATATCTTCTATGTCTGAAGATTACATCTTAGAACTAGAATTTTAGAATTTTACATTTACAATATATTTAAATACAGTATTTATGAATAAAGTATT
Organism: Sinocyclocheilus anophthalmus; assembly: GCA_018155175.1. Taxonomy (NCBI): domain Eukaryota; kingdom Metazoa; phylum Chordata; class Actinopteri; order Cypriniformes; family Cyprinidae; genus Sinocyclocheilus; species Sinocyclocheilus anophthalmus. The sequence goes on along the minus strand of JADLZN010003164.1, from coordinate 153,192 downwards.
TATTCAAATGAATGCAACTTTGGTGAGCATGAGAGACTTTTTTCAAAAACATGTTACCAACCCTATATATCTATAGCCTACTGTATTCATTGTGCAAACATGCTATTTACATGTGATAATCATGTATCTACTGCAGGCTACTTACAATGTACAAATAAATAAATGTATCCTTAGGTCGAATGCACTGAATTAATTAATAGCCTATAATAAATAATAGCCTATTAACTTAATAGGCTATTTTTTTATTATATTAATTAATTCAGTTAAATAGTAACATTAAGTAACATAGATAATTAAACTAAAATAACATTACTACATTTGATAATCGCTCATAAAATGCACTTATTTCGTTGTGTATTGTAAGTATAGTAGATATGATAAAATAACATACAATATTAATTTCTTCATGTAGATCATACAGAAAAACATTTAGCATAAAGGTCCGACATACCTGATATTTGTTGAAACTCTTCAAATGCATATAATTTGATCCAAGGAAGCTGACGCTCAAACTCTAGATTTCCAGCAGCAGTCTTGTTGAGCTCCATGTTTTTAAAGCCAGCTCCCTCCCTGCATCTGTCCCAGCTAATTCCCAAATGACGTAATTGTTTATAATCACATTAGTGATGGCAGGAGTTTCACAGTCATGATGTTGCTAATATCAGTTTGATCTCAACTATGTGTAAAAATCAATATTTTAGTAAGGTGAAGCTGACCAACTATTTTCTTTAAACTTACAGCAACTTAAACAGTTGAAGAGAAATACCTGCTGTATGATTATTGATCTTAACAGATTAAGGGTAAGATCTCTCCTCCCAACAGATGGGAAGGTAGGAGGGAAAACAGATTGAGGAGCTTTACAGACAACATGAGATGAACATGTGAATGAAGTCAGCGTTGAAAGAATGATGTGACGAAAAGTCATTTTTAAAGGTAACATATCATGAAAATCTGACTTTTCCAGGTTTTGAGTGCTATAATCAGGTCCCCAGTGCATCTACCAACTAAGGAAACGTGAAGAAGATTAACCCAGAACTTGGTTTTGGGCCAAAAGCCTTTTCTGCAAGCGTCTGAGAAGGGAAAACGACTTCGAGCCAGGGTGACGTGTGCTGTCAGATTTCGCTCATTGGGTGACGTGGCAAAGGGATCTCAATTATAATATTACCGCCTTTACCCTCTAACGTTAAGTTTCAACCCATGGTGCCATCATTTTTGATTTCACAAGCACAGCGGTTTGTTTGTTGTGTTTTGTTGTGTACCAGCCTCTCAATGCCCTGGCGGGGCAGCTAAAGTGTGAGAAAAAACTTGACTTGTAAACTGCTGTCTTTGGCTGCATAGACGAGCACATAACACTGTTTATAGAGTCCCAGCCTCAGAGGAGACAAGAGAGCAGTGGATTTAGTTACTGTATACTGCTGCCACACAGATCTAATATAAACATGCGATTTATTTCCCAGTGTTACCCTTCACGCCATACCGACGGTGTTTTTTTGTTTTTTTTGTAAACTATGTTGTTTTTAACTTAAACTTAGTACTCACATGCTTGATGCATGAGTACTAAGTTTAATGCATGATTTCAGCGCGATTATTAAATGAAAATTAAACAGATTATCAGAAACAAAAAACAGATGTTTTTAGCAGGTACCAGCTGTAATGGCACAGCTCTATACTGAAAAGGGGGCCGGGAGCAAGCGAGGAGCAGCTTTACAGCTCATTTGCATTGAAAGAGGGGCGATGGCCCCGAAAAAAAAAAAAAACAGAGTGTTTCTGCTTCCACTCAAATTAGGCATTTGTAAAATGATTTAATAAATGATCTGTGGAGTATTTTGAGCAGAAACGTCACAGACACATTCTGGGGACACCAGAGACTTATATTACATATTGTAGAAAGGGGCATAATATGTCACCTTTAACATAAACAGCGTACCTTATTCAGCCCTCAGCACAACTGGTTTCAGTTCACAATTTGACAATACAAAATTATTCATATTATATTATTTTCTACTAATACATTTTATTGGGCCATAAAGACTCTAGTATGAACACTTTGTCCATTGCCTCGCAAATATTATCCATGAAAAATTATATGTGAACATTATTGTTGCTGATCATTAGGTGGTATTGTGGTTTTTTATTGCACTCTTTAGCAAATACTGTATTTAGCTTGTATGTTGGGTATGTGTTGTTTTAGTCTGTTTCTCACTTGACAGTAGATCTGGAATGACTAAATGACTGTAGTAGATTACGTCTGCTAGAGTGATGCTTTCTAAATAAAGCTGGGTGGATGGTTAGAGAGAGAAAAGTTAAGCTTTACTGTCTACACACTAAGCTGTGCTCTTTAAATCTTTTGGCCATGAAAGAAGGCCAATAATAATTCTCTTAATACGTCTCTGGATTATTTCATTCTTTCATCGTTCATCATATCTTAGACTTGACATGTTTTTGTTTTATACATTTACATATTTTTAGAATCCTACCAGGTTGCATCTGCCAACATCGAACAATTATTTTTAAGGAATGTTGAACATTTGCTGAAGATTTACTCACCCTCAGGCCATCCGAGATGTAGATGAGTTACAGTAGTTTTTTCATAGGAACAGATTTGGAGAATTTTAGCATTACAACACTTGCTCACCAATGGATCCTCTGCAGTGAATGGGTGCCGTCAGAATGAGCTGAAAAAACTGCTGATAAAAACATCACGATAATCCAAACGACTCAGTCCATCGTGTGAAGGGAAATCCATCATTAAGGTGTTTTAACTTTCTGGACAAAAAAAAAAAAATCTAACCCTTTCACCAAAACACAAAGTGAAAAAATGAATTCCCTGTTGTCCTCTCACATCAAAGTCCACCAACATATTTGTACAGAACTGTTTTAGGGTCTCTTTTTTTTAAAATTTGTAAACAGTTCTTGATCTGTTCATAGTTATCTTCTAATTCAGACAAGATGGCTGTTTCAAACACAGATCTTTTCATTTCAGAAGACATTAACTGTGGACTGGAGTCATGTGGAATATTGTGATGTTTTCATTCAATCATTCTGACGGCACCCATTCACTGCAGAGAATCCATTGGTGAGCAAGTGATGTAATGCTAAATTTCCCTAAAAAATAAAATCTATATGGTGGATGGCCTGAGGATGAATGCAAATTCATTTTTGGATAAACAATTCCTTTAAATGCATGCCTCATACCCATTGGAGATAAAATATTAAGACTGCATGGAAAAACATTTTAAGATTTAATACTCAAGAGCTTCAAACAATTCCTGAGGGATTCTTATCATTGAGTTGTAAAGCCAAAGGATGATAAAGTGCAGAAGAGTTTCATAGTATTCAACTCTAGCTAAAGCACTGCACTAACATCCAATTAAGTGCCAAAATTTTAATTTCATTTCAGCAAAGTATATCATCTGCACACATAGTCAATATAGAAACAACATTACAAGAACGATGTGATTGTAAAAACATTTTGCCTGGAGAGCCGCTGTGAAAACACATTCACAGCAAGCAATCACAGGCCCTTTATTCTAGTCACAACATATATTTATTCATATTTACAAATGTATACAGTCAAATCCATACAAAGACACAAAATGAGACGTCCGGTTCACTAAATAAATACAGTAAACGTGTGCTGAGGGACACAATCACCAGAACACTGCTGCTCTGTTACTTGGTTTGAATTGAACTGAATACAAACAGTGTGTTGCGATGCATCTGCGCTTACCAGCGAAGGGCTAAAATGCGCAAAACAGATTTGCCCGATAAATAACTATATTGTAACAGTGATGCTGTTTTGTCAGTTACTTTCTCAAATGGAGTGTTACGTTAATGCTTTTTCCCCATCAAATACATTTTCCTCTTCTTATGGCTGTCCAAAAATATCATTAGCCACAATTGGCTGGAAGAACTGAATCTGAAGGGAGTATTTATTCAAAAACCCTTCAAATGTCCAATCAATCACGCAAGCATGACAGTTTACTGGGATCTTCTAGATGTCCCAAGTTCCTCACATTCTCCCGCTGCACACGGAGCTGTTCTCACATTATGGGAAGATAATTGAGAAATCATATACTTCTGCTTTATTTAACTCCTCTCTACTAGAAAACTTTATGCAAAGTCAGTTCAGCTCCATGGTATCTCTCTTGGCATGCGAGTCCTCAGGGTTTTTTGGCGTAAGACAGAGACGTTGGTTGAAGACGAATGTCATTGTCACCGACTGATGTCGCGGTTGCCCTCCCAGCTCTTGCCGGAGCTCTGGTCAGCGCTGCTGATGGTGCTCTGAAAGAAAGGATGTCTTAGGGCTGCAGCCAGAGTGAGACGCTTCGTTGGCTCGTACTCCAGCATGGCCTCGATCAGATCGAACAGCTGGTGATGCTCTTCAGCTTCAGATAGAAGATATCTCTGAGAGAGAGAAGGCAATAAAGAATATTGTATGAGAACATGTGTCATGTGACCACCCAGATTTATATACACATAAAAAACAAATTTATATATATATATATATATATACGGTCTGTTACTTACCCGTAAAGGTTTGCAGTTTTCTCTGACGTATCTTCCTGCTGAAGAGTTCTCGTCCCAGTCCAGACGTCCACGATAAAAGTATTTCTGTTTCCTGTGGGGTGGAGAAATTATTTTAGTCGCACAACCTGTTGCGCATGTAAGCAAGAAAGACATGGAAACTATACTTAGAAGGCTTTAGAAAATTCCAATCAGTGTCAAAAACGTACCTAGTCTTACGAATCATACGGGAAGGAACAGGGCCCGAAATTCTCTCCATCATGGCTAAATGCTCCCGATTATCATGAGTCTGAGAAGCAAAAATAAATAAAAAGTACATGAATAAACATAACATAGTTTGACTCTTACACATATAGATTTAGATACACATTTAAACATTTTATACATTTAAAATTGTTTTGTGTTTTGTCAGGTTTCACAATACAGGTGCAACACATACTGTATGTTCCTGTACAGATATCTGTGTGCGCGTGAGAAAGAGAGAGCATTAGTGAGCGCATCGGAGGTCAAAGTGTTAATGGCAGGTGTTTGGCTTCAGTGTGCTTATGTGCACGCCTGTAACCCTTTGGTCAGAGTCTATCTGATCTTAAGCTGCTTAGTGAACATAAACAAGAGTGAGTAGACTGTGTAGATCTGCTGTCATGACTCAGAAAGCTGGCATGAAAAAGGAAGTAGTGGAGTTAGATTTTGTACCTGGAAGAGAGTGAAGCCGAGGTAGTACTCAAAGAGTATGCAGCCTATACTCCACACGTCACACGGCTGACTCCAGCCCAATTCTGCAAGAAAAAACAACTGGGTTTAATACTGAGTTATGGAGTCATCTAATGGTGACATCATGTTACTGCATCATAACCTTATAACCAGGACACTGTACAGTATATTCAGTCAGCAGCAAGTGTGCAAACTGTTAAGGTCGAAAGTTGCAAAAAAATAATAATTGTGATTACATCGCAATTATGATTCTCTGCAAGGATTGTAGGTGAATTATACAAATACATTACCATTGAAAATGGTTGAAGGGCCATAATATTTTTTATTAATTATTATTTTTTATAATCTTTTGTTCAGCAAAGACACACTACATTAATTAAAGCAGCACACCTGCTTTTAAAACATTTATTAAGAAACTGTTTCTTGAGCAGGGCAAATCAGTATCTCATCATAATTTCTTAATAATCATGTGACAAGATGAATATGATGCCTGAGAAAATTCAGCTTTGCAATTACAGAATAACATGCATTTTAAAGAAAATATATTAAAACATTTAATTATAATATTTTTACAATATAAATAATTAACTCAGCCTTGGCGAGCATAAGAGACTTTCAAAATCATTTTAAAATCTTACCGACCCAAACATTTTTATAGGTAGTGTACATACAAGTAAGAGTGCCCACTAACTCATTTATATTTAGCAAAGCAACATATCTTTTATAACATAATATTTCATAACAGATTAAGGTTGGGTATAAGCTTTCATGGAAACCAGTCTTACGTTGGACAATTCCCTGCAGTCACTGTGGTCTCTAGCTGGCTCTAATTAAATTCTTTGAGGTGGAAAGGAAGAAGCTAACCTGTGTTGCTGCAGCGATTAACTCATTCTTGTCCTGTGACTTAAATAGTCACGTTTCATGCTAATACCATTTACTTTGTTCAAATTTACATTCAGAGCATTGTGTGCTGCTTAAACATGCCGTTTGGTCAGTCACCTGGCATGATCGTCCTTACCTAAAATAACTTCAGGTGCTCTATAGTGCCTGGTAGAAACAATGGTGCTGTGGTGCTCGTGGTCAAATGTAGCGCTGCCAAAATCCACCACCCTAACTGCCGTGTTCTTCACAGTACGCTCATCCCGCTTCTACCACAGAGAGAAAGATTCGGGGGCATCAATTATCATGCATTTCCTTCATTTTTTCTTTTAATCTATATTAGTGGTCAACTAATAGATTTTTCAGCAGCTTATGCTAGAAATGTTAACACACACACAAAAATATTGACAAACTCTTTCATTACCTTCTCCACATTGTATGTGATTGTGAAGTCAGAGATGACAAATAGAATGTTTTCTGGTTTCAGGTCTGTGTGGGTCAATTTGTTTTCATGCAAAACTGCAAATAAGGAGAAATGGAACAAATCAGCATATTCATAAATACCATAAGTAGAACTGGCCCTTTAATACAGTACATAGCAAATGGAGTCCAACTTCAATGAGCTTTTTGAAAAAGTGTTTACACTTACACTTGACAGCTACGCAGATCTGGTAGGCCATATGACGCACTTGACTGATGGAGTAGGGCAGGTAATTGTTTTCTTTTAGGAAATCAAAAGTGCTGAGAGCCAACAGCTCAAAACTGATACACATATGGCCATGATAGTCGAACCAATCAAACATCTGGACACACAGACTAAGAATCGAGAAATAGAGAAAAGAATACAACATTTAGTAAACAAGCTACCAATACTGTGGTCTTCGATATACCTCAAGGTAAGTTTACACCTAGATGCTCTATATTTTAAGTACTGCATATGCGATTGCTCAAAACATGCTAAATTTGGTTAAATGTTAATTTCATAAAGATTCTGATCCAAACTCACTTCTTATTCTCAGGATCTTTCTCATTGATTCGTTCTAGAACGTTGATCTCCAGCCGGGCTGCCTCTTTGTACTTCTCCACATTTTTAATGATCTTTAGAGCGACGCGTGCTCCACCCCTTAACCAAGCAGAAGAGCATTAATTCAAACATTGCAGTTTTCACTTCTGGCAGTTAGCTTTCTAACTGCCAACAAGATTGAAAACATGCATAAGCAGTAGAAGAAATTAACTACATTGATGAGACTATGGTGAATAGATTTCTTGTTTGTTGTTGGGTGACACAAATAAAATCATTATAGAGCAATAAAAGCACTGGCAAAAGATGGGATGGTTCTTATTTTTCTGAATATTTTGTTAAAGGAACCATAAGCCCTTGCTTTTCTTGCTGCCTGTAATAATCACACACTGCATTTCTGGCCCCAAGAGCAGATATTTCCCAGCCTAACAACTAGACAGACATTTTAACAGCCAAGCAACACTTTTTCGTTTGAAGTTCACACCATGCTGGTTTTGTAATAAAGCAGCTGATTGGTTGCCAAGTGATGACGCTCACCTGCGATGATCAATACATTGCATCACCCTCCCGAAGGTGCCCTCGCCCAAAGTGCTGACGATCTCATCTAAGAGACAAATAGAGGGAAAAAGATGTAGAGAAAGGGGAGGGGAGATGTAAAGAGAGCAATTAGACAGCGTATTTAAAGAGCCATCCTAAACAAGCTTCCTAAAATCAAATTTTAAACCAAAACTGTGACTATCTATACGGGTTAACCTAAAAAAATAAATAAATCTGACAAGTGGCAATATGCACAAACTTGATGAAAGGAATAATGTAAACATGGTCTGAAAAAACGGCACGGTTTCCAACAATAAACTCGTCATATTTTCTGTAAAAAAAAAAAAAAAGGAAAAAAAAAAACGTGCTTATTAGATTAAAAAATTTTCATTAAACGATTTTAAAACTATGGGACTGCTTTAAGCTAATTCAAAAAGTAAAGATTACTGTATATTCTATGAAAAATGACACGCACAGAGACTATGGAAATATGGCGAATGTCACAGAGCAATCGTATCCTTAAATCTAAATGATTGACAGCATAGGCGCAACGTGAATCTTGATGTAGCCAATTGCTCCCCCCTTGCAATCAAGAAAAAAAAAAAAAACACCAAGGGACAATCAAACCACATTGATGAGACTGGAAAAGCTAATAATCTGGAACCTGGCAGTCGAATTAAAAGGATCATAATTCTTCTACACAGCAACACAAACAGCCCAAACCCACTGAAAAGAATAAATAAAGGAGCTACGAAAGACATGTTGGACATGCCTTCCCCCTTGCCTGTTCCGGCAAAAGGGGAGAACATTCTACGACAGCGTCATCGTCACCACCAACATCATGATCATGACCTCCTGCCCTCCCCTGTATGTGTCTGCTGTGTGCTGGTACTGATAGGGAGAAAGGTTACGATATATAGGAGTAGAGGAGTAGTAGTAGTGGCAGTGTGTACATCTCTCTTGCAGGACGTCGCCACTCCGACAGATCAGGTGACCCTCCTCGTCGTCCCTCACACACAGTGCCCTCGTCCCGCTGTCACTCCGCTGCTTCGGCCCCGGCCAGGGTCACAGGTCAGAGGTCACGCCACGACCGCAGAGGGAGGAGGGGAGGTGGGCGGAGCGGGGAGAGTGGAGGGGGGCAACCGTAGCCACGGCGTCGAAGATGAGCAGTGTTGTAGTTGTTGTAGGTAGGTTTGGTGGTCATGGGGCGATTCGTATGACACCACGTGAGGAGATATATATAACGATAGGGATATAGTGCAAGGGATCAAGTCAAAGATAACATTTTACCCCTCCCTTCTTGCTTGCTTGCTTTCAAACTCCCCTCATCCCTCTGCCTAGCAACCCTGACAAAAAGTCACAAAAAGCAACCTGCATCAACATTTACTCACAGAAGAGCACATGAGTAAAGGCATTGCTAATTCACAACTATTACATCCAAAACATCTCCAAATAAAATGTTGCTCTAGTGGGAGACTGGAAATAAAATGAAAAAGAGCTGAAATTATGAAAAAACTTTATATGCTTTCATTTAAAAAAAATCTCTTTTGTGACATCTAAACTGTGTGAAAGAGTTATATAGGTGTGCAGATATAACAAGATAAAGAATGGATGAAAGTTATGAGATATTAATTACGGAGGCTCTCCCAACAAAGCTATTCACTACTTATATTAATATTAATGTATATTGGATTGAGTCTCACTATTTAATGTTACAGATGGGGCTAACACTGAAAGCCAAGACTTGGACTATCACTATCAAAAAAGACAAAACGTCAACAAAAAGAAGAACATAAAACAAAGGAGTTCATACTTACCCAATCCTGGGGCTGTGGAAAAGAAAAGCATTATGGAGAAAGAAAGACAGGAGCGTGTAGAGGTAGAGATAGAAGAAAGGATTTGGGGGTGGGAAAGAGCAGGCTCGGGTATTGAAGTACTCACCGAGGACGATGGGCTATAGGACCTGGTTCTACGCCGCCTTCGTTTGTGCTTACGCCTGCTGCCTTTCCTCCGGTATGAGTCCTCGTGCTCCCGGTCACGGCCCCGGCGGCAGTCATAGCTGGGCGAGGCATCGCGGGAGTAGTAGTTGCTCGGCGTCCTGTGTTCCCTGTCGCGATCCCTGTCCCGGTCGCGGCTGTGGTCCAGGCGCCGATAGCTCTCGCCGTAGTGTCTGTCGTAAGGCCTGCGGTCTGAAGAGCGGTTGTCATAGCTGGGGAGAAGATGAGTGTCATTTAACACTGAATGACTTCCAAGTGAGCACTGCATACTACCTGGTTTTGAATTAAAATTTGTTAAAAAATTATAATAAAATATATTGGATTTGACACTCCAAAATGAACCTCTGATTACCATACAATCAAAAGTTTTAACATTTGTATTTTCAATAAAGTCTATTGCATACAAATTGAGGATATTCAAATTTGAGAAATGATTCATTTGCAATAAAAGTACCATGTGTTGCAATAATCAATATATTGACTTATCGTGCAATATATGACATACCTCATAAAACAATTTTTTGTTTTTTTTTTTTTTTTGATGACACCAATATATCGCCCATTATATTTACTTAAAAATTTATGTCACCATGTTTTTTACATTCCACTTGCGCCTGTGTCTTTTGCAGCTTCTCGTACATTATGTGGTGTAGTCATGAGGTGGTAGTTCAATTGTGTTTTTCAGCAATAGTGTGCACCCTTAATGCACACTTAAGGGTGCAGGAATTGTGTTTTTCAGCAACAGTGTGCACCCTTAATTTACAGAGAAAAGAAGGTCAGGGAAAAATCTGTAGATGGAAAAATCTCCATACAAGTTCTTTGTGCATTTTCCTTTCTTTCTACTTGTTACTTTGTACTTTTTGTTAGAAAATGTTTATTTACTATTTATTCAAGTTTTTTAAGGTATCTAATATTTTGATACTTAATTTCCATTATCTACATATTCTTAAAAATTAAAAGTTTGTTGTCATTTTGAAGTTTGTACAGTCTTCTTGGATTGTTATGCTGTTACATTATGATTATATATTCAGTGGCATAAAACGGTCTTTAAAATTACAATAATATGGCTTATCGCAATTATTTCTCTGGCAATATATCGCACAACAAAAAGTTGTTATCGTGACAGGCCTACCATGTGTTAATCAAATTAAGTAAATTTTTCGTTAAAAATGATATATTAGTGCAGTCAAACGATTAATCGCATCCAAAATAAAAGTTTTTTTGTTTACATAATATATGTGTGTGCATTGTGTATATTTATTCTGTATATATACATGCACACATACAATCTTATTTTGAAATAATTTACATATATTTACATGTATAATTATATCATAAAATATATATTTATAAAATATATTTAATATATAAACATAACATATGTTTCGTAAATATATACATGCATGTGTTTGTAATTATATATACATAATAAATATACACAACACACATACATGTGCAAACAAAAACTTTTATTTGGATGCGATTAATTGTTTGACAGCACTAAATAATAATAATAATATGTTTAATTTAATGTTGTTTTATATACATACTGTTTTTGAATGTCGTATGATCAAAACTACAGTTAAAACAGGAATATTTGAAACATTACTATAATGTAATACAACGTTTCTATTTGAATATATTTAAACTAATTCATTCCTGTGATGGCAAAGCTAAATATTCATAAGCCATACTCCAGGCTTCAGTGTCACACGATCCTTCAGAATCATTCTAATATGCAGATTTGCTGCTCAAAAAACATTACTTAATGCTGAATACAGTTTTTGCCTTTTATGCACATTAAGGCCCAATCCCAATTCTACACCTTAGCCCTTCCCCTCTCCCCTACCCCTCCGTTTCGTGTGTTTCACGTGAAGGGGTAGGGGTGTCTCAATTCTCTTTGGTTGGAGGGGTAAAAAAAAAAAAAAAAAGGGAAGGCCAGACACCCTTCAAAACGAAGATTTTTCGGGACCACACTTTAAACGAAGTGGTATGAATTATCTCAGTGTAAACCGGCTTCAGGGGCAACATGGCTGCCCCGGCGAACAAAAAGACACATAAATGTAATCATTTTTGGCATTAATAAAGATTTTAACGAAAAGTAATCATTTGTTTTATGTTACATTCGATCGTGAGTTCATATTTACGGTCATGCTACTAAAGTTTAATCGCTAAAGTTTGCTAACGTCATACCATTATAGACTGCACGATAGTGCCACAACATAGTTTCATGTCTGATCAGGGCGATAACCACCGTAGACATTGAGGGGGGCTAGTCCCCCCAATAATTATAAATCGAATAGAAACAAGAAGATGAAAGTTGCATGTATGCGCCTCTGTGCGTTTCTCTTTTTAGAGTGAGTTTACTTAAAAAACAGCAATTTTATCCTCTAGGTGCTGGAAAATATAATGTAGCAATTCAGTATTTAAACTGTTCTTTTCTCTTGAATGTGTGAGCTGCGCGATCTCCGATAAATATACCGTGGGGAAAAAATATTTATTCAGCCACCAATTGTGCAAGTTCTCCCACTTAAAAGATGAGAGAGGCCTGTAATTTTCATCATAGGTATACCTCAACTATGAGAGACCAAATGAGAAAAAAAAAAATCCAGAAAATCACATGTAGGATTTTTAAAGAATTTATTTTCCAAATTATGGTGGAAAATAAGTATTTGGTGAATAACAAAATTTCATCTCAATACTTGTTTATACCCTTTGTTGGCAATGCAGAGGTCAAACGTTTTCTGTAAGTCTTCACAAAGGTTTTCACACACTGTTGCTGGTATTTTGGCCCATTCCCCCATGCAGATCTCCTCTAAGAGCAGTACTGGTTTGGGCTGTTTTGCCCCCCCCCCCCCCCGCTGGGCAACACGGATTTTTCAACTCCCTCCAAAGATCTTCTATGGGGTTGAGATCTGGAGACTGGCTAGGCACTCCAGGACCTTGAAATGCTTCTTACGAAGCCACTCCTTCGCTGCCCGGGCGTTGTGTTTGGGATCATTGTCATGCTGAAGACCCAGCCACGTTTCATCTTCAATGCCCTTGCGGATGGAAGGAGGTTTTCACTCAAAATCTCACGATACATGTCCCCATTCATTCTTTCGTTTACACGGATCAGTCGTCCTGTTCCCTTTGCAGAAAAACAGCCCCAAGCATGATGTTCCCACCCCCATGCTTCACAGTAGGTATGGTGTTTTTTGGATGCAACTCAGCATTCTTTCTCCCCCAAACACGACAAGTTGAGTTTTTACCTAAAAGTTCTATTTTGGTTTCATCTGATATTATGACATTCTCCCAATCCTCTTCTGGTTCATCCAAATGCTCTCTAGCAAACTTCTGATGGGCCTGGACATGTACTGGCTTAAGCCGGGGGAAACGTCTGGCACTGCAGGATTTGAGTCCCTGGCGGGCAGTGTGTTACTGATGGTAGCCTTTTTTACTTTGGTCCCAGCTCTCTGCAGGTCGTTCACTAGGTCCCCCCGTGTGTTTCTGGGATTTTTGCTCACAGTTCTTGTTATCATTTTGACCCCACGGGGTGAGATGTTGTGTGGAGCCTCAGATCGAGGGAGATTATCAGTGGTCGTGTATGTCTTCCATTTTCTAATAATTTGCTCCCACAGTTGATTTCTTCACACCAAGCCGCTTACCTATTGCAGATTCAGTCTTCCCATCCTGGTGCAGGTCTACAATTTTGTTTCTGGTGTCTTTTGACAGCTCTTTGGTCTTGGCCATGGTTGAGTTTGGAGTGTGACTGTTTGAGGTTTTGGACAGATGTCTTTTATACTGATAATGAGTTCAAACAGATGCCATTAATACAGGTAACGGGTGGAGGACAGATGAGCCTCTTAAAGAAGTTGTTACAGGTTTGTGAGAGCCAGAAATCTTGCTTGTTTTAGGTGACCAAATACTTATTTTACCGAGGAATGTACCAATGAATTCTTTAAAAATCCTACAATGTGATTTTCTGGATTTTTTTTTTCTCATTTTGTGTCTCATAGTTGAGGTATACCTATGATGAAAATTACAGGCCTCTCTCATCTTTTAAAGTGGGAGAACTTGCACAATTGGTGGCTGACTAAATACTTTTTTGCCCCACTGTATGTGTGTGTGAGTGTGTTAATTAAAGGCTCTAATGCACACACCAGCACGCCAGTATAGGTGTGTGTATTGTAGGAGCTAGACGATGTATGATGACGTGTGACGTATAGTAGTGGTGTCCCAATTCTTAGGGGAATATTTTCACCCCTACTCCTTGACACTCTGTTTCAAGGGACAACGGGAAGGGGTAGGCGGAGGGGTAGGGGAAGGGGTATAAAATAGAATTGGGATTGGGCCTAAAAAGCATGATTATTATTATTACTAAGTAATAAAAAAAAGGAAGTATTATTATTGTAATATTTCCCAGACAAAACAAAAAAAAATCAAGAAAAATATTATAATAATCTTAATTTACAGCACAACTAAACTGACAATGTATTAATTTAATGTTCCTGTGGTAAGGGTTGACAATCCTATTACTCGTCTTAGTGGAAATCTGTCTCAATTGCTGTCAGCATGTGCCTTTTTGAGCTGTGTAAGGCATCAAGCACCGGTAACCCATGCAAATTTGGTCAATGCTTCCAGTACACGACAACCCTCTACGCACACCTTGGCAATAATATCGCCATTGGCTAGTACATTTTTTTGTTTACTCGCCAGACTGATATACTATTTTACACACACAACACACACACACACACACACACGTTTACTTAGCTATCAAAATGGGGACAACATTACATAGACTTTTATTGTTTTTATATACATATAGTTATACACTTTCTAACCTAACCCCTACCCCTCACAGAAAACTTTCTGCATTTTTACAATTTCAAAAGTTCAAAAATTAAAAAAAAAAACTTGTTTACTTTATTTTAACTAGGGATGCACCGAAATGAAAATTCTTGGCCGAAACCGAAAACCGAAAAAGAGGAAACCAAGGCCGAAAACCGAAACACCGAAAGAAATTATGCCAATTATTAGTACCATTGCATTTATGGCTATGACTGTGTACTAACTTTACTAAAATCAAGGCATTGCAATTGCATAAATTAATATTAAAGTTTCAAAGAATAAATCAATTACAAATTATGGAAATATTTATTTAGCACATTGCAACAATGCACAGTATAAAATAAAATTCAAACTAAAATGTTTAACTTGACCCCACTCATGTGTACATTAAATAATAATGTACTGGCCTGCAGAAAGGTTTTAAAATTAATAAGTGCATTTAGGTCAAGTACATTTTAAATTTTTCTCTGTAGGACTACTACAAGAAAGTGCATTCAGAACAAGTGCAACTGCTTAAAGATACAACAATATTTTCTCTGTAGGCCTTCAACATAATAGACTGCCATAGCCCATATGTTAACCGTAGAAGTTTAACAACAACAAATGCACCAAGAATTGCAGATGTGCAAAGTGGATAATAACTATTTAAACACTAGACAAGCCCATTCTACTTCTTGAGGTAAAGTGGCAGGTTTTTGATGAAAAGTAGCTTCTCTGCTTTATCACAGTGAAGTCTGTTCCTCTTCTCATCGAGAACATGAGCTGCTGCATTGAACAGTCTCTCGCTGTCAGTGCTTGTGCACGGAGTAGACAAGTACTTGCGTGCCATCTTTGTATGTATGCATCACATTCATATCACATCTAGTTGTTTTGGATAAAAAGATTAGGGATGCACCTGAATATTCCTGCGTTTTCCTTTTCTGTGCCGTCGTTCCCTCTCATATTCAGCGTAGCGTCGGAATGTTGGATTTCAGGTGATTTAATTAAACCCGACGTGGAGAAGAGTCTTTGCAGAGCACCCCTCTTGAATTTCGGCATTAATGTTTGCAATCCGCTGTCTGGTGTCTTTCCGCAGTATACCGGAAATACGTCCACACCGCGACCTGTTGCTTCAGACAAGCACGTGCAGTTATCGCGTTTCGTTTGCGTCATCACCAACCTTTCGCGGATTGTTTTCGGTGATAAAAGTCTTTCGGGCCGAAACCGAAATGCCCTTGTGGGCCATTTTTCTGTGGCCGAATAATTCGGTGCATCTAATTTTAACAGTTTTACAAATAGTACATCCCACAATTTAGGTTTTTGCCCGATTTTGTCATGCTTTTGCTCACTTTTGGGTACAAATTTGTCCTCAAATTATGGTTAAGTAGGTACACACACCACACCACACACACCACACCACACACACACATGATCCACCCATCACTTATCTTTGTAAAATGGAACAGCATCTTAAATAACTGAATGTGCACTCTTAACTTCAGCCAATCAAGCATTATATTATGATATGATATTAATTATATTATATTGCACTATTTAGTGATAGAACTAGTGATTAGAACAAAACTTGGTAACCATGAATGAATGCCTATTTGTCATTTGAACTGAACTTAGGACTGGTGGTGTGTTTACGATATTTTGGTAATATTAATTATTAGTAAAAGATACTACTACTACTAATTATCTGCTGGGTTCATGAATATTAATCACGTTGTCAGCGTTCGCTCGAACTGATTTGCTGAAATCAAAACGGGGACGGTAATAGATGAGCGCCAGCCAACGAGAGCTGTTCGCGCATTAGCTCCGACCACTGCCGAGAAACCAGCATATCTTCTGCTTGTTCTTAAAAGCTGAATAATTCTAAATGAACTCTGTTATTTTGACAGGAAAATACAACAAAGAATATGGTTTACATGTAGCGCGTCGATTCAGCGTGGTATGCAAGACTCTCGCTCTCTCTCTTTGCATGTGTGAGAAACACAGCGCTATCAGTAAAGTGATGGCGATTCGTGCGCCTTCACACTAGTTTACGGTACGTCAAATACAGGTGCGCTGCGTGCTACATACTGCGCATCCATTGAGTACATGACATGATCCATTGAGCGCATCCAAATAGTACAGATCACTTGACGGAGAGCGAAACTCTCAAGCGCTCAGTCAGCGTGTTTATCAAGTGAAAATCTGTGTTGAACGCCTCTCACACACATACTGGCGTGTAAAATCTAAGAATTTATTAGCCAATGGCTAATGTTAGACATTATTTAGTCGCCCAGAGTAAGATTTAGTCGCATTTGCGAGTGATTTACTCGCAATGTAGAGGGTTGCACGATCATACCTCCTGGATCTGGCATAGCCGGCATCCTGTCTGTGTCCTCTCCCTCTCCTCTCACGTTCACTGCTGGAGGAAAACGTCGGTGACCGGCGATGCCGAGGTTTTCTCCCTCTGTCTCTGTCCCGCTCACGATAACGATCTTGGTAGCTGCTGCGGCTGGCCCTCTCCGAGGACGGGTACCGCCTGGAGTGCGGCATCTGCTCAAGGTACAACAAATATATTAAGATAAACAAGAAAATAAAAAAATACAATATTTGTATTTATAACAGACATTGGAATATCTTTATTATTTTTATATAGAATATTAATATATCTTTTTTTATTTTAAAGCAAGATGAGAATCCAACTGCATGCTGGGTTTAAATCTCATGTTTTTTTCATTCAGTAGGGTGGACTTTATCTATTATATAAAATATGTAATTACTATATAATATATATATATATATGTATATATATGTGACCCTGGACCACAAAAAAAGTCATAAGTAATCTTTCCATTGATGTATGGTTTTGTTAGGATAAGACAATATTTGGCCGAGATACAACTATTTGAAAATCTGTAATCTGAGGGTGCAAAAAAATCTAAATACTGAGAAAATCACCTTTAAAGTTGTCCAAATGAAGATCTTAGCAATGCATATTACTAATCAAATTTAGTTTTTATGTATTTACAGTAGGAAATTTACAAAATATCTTCATGGAACATGATCTTTACTTAATACCTAATGATCTTTGGCCTAAAAAGAAAAATTTATAATTTTGACCCATACAATGTTTTTTTGGCTATTGCTACAAATATACCCCAGAGACTTAAGACTGGTTTTGTGGTCCAGGGCCACACATATATATACACACAAGCTAAAAATAGAGGAAGGGAGAATGCAATAGCCTGTGACTTTTAGAATTCACTGACTTTTATATTCTTATAGAAGAAAGGGATCCAAAATAATAACTACTTAAAAAAACACTTCTAGTAAGCTTTTCATATGCTGGAAAAAGGTCTATAACACAACCATTTAATATAAACAATAATCAGTAAATAGAGTCCACAGTCAAACAACTATTATAGACATACACTATTATTCACCCGGGGACAAGTGTTTAAAGTCCATATGTGGACAGTTTATAGAGGCAGGTCTAGAACAGGTCTTAAAACACTTGAAGGACAGACTGAACGAAAGGTTAAACACAAGGAAATCTGAGATTTTTAATTAATAACAATTTGCTACATTATTTTAATTGTATGGTTAACACACGTTAAGTGTTATGCAATACTGAATATTGAGGAGAGGACCACTCGGGGTCTGCATGGAAAACAAGCCTTTATATTATACATCAAGAATATTACAGGATTTGTATGCATATGTATTATGCATAAAACATATTAAGGGAAAAATGGTTATACGAGACTAACGTTACAGAAAATGAAATTAGAGTTAAGATGATCATCTGAATATGAACACGTATTTAACCGCGCTAGAGAACATCTAAAATCTGGAAAGAAAGAAAAACAAACAGAAAGCTGACGGGTTATAATGCAGAAATTCTGCCTCAAACTATATTATCAAGAGCCAGTTATTCGAGCCAACTTCTATATTTAGCGGAGAAACCGCAGAACAAGCTACAAATAACGCAAGGAAATACCGAGTACCTCGAAATTAAGGGTAGTGATAAATGTAAGCAGACGTACAGATGCTTATTATATATAATAACATGAAAAAACGACATTTTCGCAGAAACGAATACAGGCTAACCAACTAACTTAGCTGAAGTTGTACATTGTAGGTTTTGCTTTTACACTGTAATAACGGAATTCGTATACTAGTCGTCTCTATTCTTACCAAATGTGCGGCAATGTCGCTAAGTTACATGACTTTGAACCGCGAAGTTTAAAAACAGCATATAAATACTGTTTTTCGAGCTAACTAGCTGCTCTCCGCGTCGACGGCCATTTTGAGATCTTCTAATCTTCAACGGGCCATTTCTCAAATGCTCGTTCGTGTGTAAATCGGCTGAGAGTGGGGCAAAAAGTGACCGACAGTAAAATAATGTGTTGTAAATCACCGTTTTAGCAGCCAGCCCTGTGCGTTTATCCCAAATAAAATCCGTGTTGACGCTTCGCCTCCAAATTTCTTACTCGAGCCCAATTAAACAGTGAAGAAAAAACAACTTCCGGTTCCTCCTCCAACGTTCTTTATACGCGCGCGTGCCATCTGCACATCCGACGTAAACAGCGCAATATTTATTCCAAGATGAAAATGTGCAGTTACCAAATCGCATAACTACAATACCCCCCAAAATTTATTCACATAAAGTAAGCAAAATTGAAATCGACAAACAAGCTTAATATATTTGAAAGGGATTCGTTTTTTGTTACAGTAGAAATAATTGTATTAATTTAGTTTTGTCTGATACTACAGTAAGACTAACACAGTATAGACCATTTTATACATTACACATACCATTCGGTCATATAAAAGAAGTTTTATTCCCCCTTCCCCAACGGCATTCATACACAGCTTTTTAACCTGCATATTTGACTGATATTAAATGACATACAAGACAAATATTACACAAAACGTAGTTTTTGATATTTGCAAATTTTATTTAAATTTCTTAAGTGACTATTAACATTTCGTGTAAAGGTTAAAAACAATAAAAACAAACAAAACTAAAAAGCAATGACAAACTTTAATATAGATCTTATACTTCTCATATTCAATGGGTCATGACTGGAATGCTCTTCCAGAACAGTGCCACAACTATGTTTCTGATGGCTTGGTAAGACTGTTTACAACAATAACACCTCAAGGAGAGTTTTAGTGTTTTTTGTTGAAAGCAGTATATCAGAGCAGCCTTCCTGTGCACCGCAAAGAGCCACAGCAGCAGAGCAGAACCTTCCCCTCCACACTGCCAACCTCATAGTTATAATCCCACGTCAACTCCGTACCCGCCTTGATGCGCCTGGTAAAGACAGATGAAAGGAAAAACACAATAAGACAACTTTCTGGATAAAACATTCACATTAAAAATAGCAAGAGTTTCCAAATAAAATTTGGGTTAACCACTTATTTCTAAGTAAAACTTCAATTTCTGTATTAGAAAATCAAGCTGGTATGAATCAAGGCACTGACTTGCTGGCGAAGAATGCCACCCATGGAAACCGAAGGTCGTGTGTGTCGACAAAGACGTTCTGAACAAACAAATTCGGACTGCAGCTATGCTGTTGAGAAAAGCGGGATTAGTAGTAAAAAAAATGTAGATATAAGCGCATAATATTTACAAACTTGTATCATTGTTGACACATCTACAGTGACGAGGCTGAGTTTGGCTTACGTTGATGAAGCGGCCGAGGTTGCCTTCTTGTCTCGCGTCAATGATGTAACAGGTCTCCTCGCCGTTGAACAGTCTGCGGGTGTTCTTGCCAGTTACAGCTGTCCTCGTTTTCTCATTCTTTGCGTCCAAGGTTTCTAGAGGTTTTACTCTTCTCTGGAATGACTTTATGGCAAAGCAACGCTTTGGACCGGAGGTTTCTTCACCTACAGACACAAATTATAGACTGAGCAAATTCAATGAAACACTAAAAACATTAAATGAGGAACAGAAATTGAGAATAGAGAGAATAGAAACTGACCGTCCTCTCTCATATGTTTGGTCACTTTCTTCTGAGCGTCTTTATATGTTTCATGTGGCTTATGGGATAGGTTTCTCTCACCGAAGGACATGTGATTCACTAAACAGGTAAAGAGGACAGGTTAGAAAAACATCAGGCAATTTTTGCAACATAATAGAGCCACATGGATAATGCAAAAAAAGTTGCCAGATCTCAGCCTATATGCCTCATTGTCAATGCTTAGTCTGTCTTATATCAAAGTACATGCCCCTAAACGTTCATATTGTCTTATTAGTTACTAAATCCCCATCACAATCCAAGTATGATTAAAATCATGTTTTACTGAAATAAAATCAAAATTAGTGCTGTCAAACGATTAATCGCATCCAAAATAAAAGTTTTTGTTTACATAATATATGAGTGTGTACTGTGTATATTTATTATGCATGTACACATGCATGTATATATTTAAGAAAATATGTTATGTTTATATATTATATTTATATATAATATAAAATATATAAATGTTTATACACATGTAAATATTTTCAAAATATATACTGTGTGTGTGTATTTATTATCAGAAATAAAACGAGTACTAGGCTGCCCTCCTGACTAAGCCTTTTTCTGGTCGGTAGTCGTTCATTTTAAGCATTAGTCGACTAATCGTACTTTTATTAATAAACCATTTAAATCATTTTAATGAGCTTTTAATTGCCTACATAGCCTAATAAGCATTCAAGCACACGCATAAAGCTTGCCACAGCGTACTGGCAGAAGCTATGATTATGAATGTGTCTGTGAAAAACAGTAAGGAGACTGCATTAGTATTTTAATTTTAATTTGATAAACTAGTGCTTTCTTTGTTCTCGGTTTAAGAGATGAAGTCGGCAACACTGACACTGCCTTGCATGTTTGATACGGGTCACATAATCTGAGAATATTTGTTTTCCATTTCAATTGTTTTATTTGAAAGTAGACATTTCACTCTCTCTCTATGTATTTTTAATGTCTGTAAGGCAAAGATGTACACGGAGTTTCGCGCTCAAGTTCACAAACAGAGATGGCGCATCCTGTTTGATTTCATTATTTTACAAAAGCGCGTTTGTTGTTATGGTGAGTGCACACAAATAAACTTAGTCAGACTCGAAAGATGTATTACCAAAAATGACAGAGTATTTTAGGAGTAAGTGATGCACCGGCGCTTCCATCTGTCCTGCAGTGAGCGCTAATGTTCAGCTTCCACACTCCGCACAGACACGGATAGCACACATTTCTCTAGGTTAACATTAGATCAAGCAGCCATGTAAAGTTGCTAATACTTACATATATCAGATGATAAGCCATATTTGAGGTGGATAAATGATAGGCAAGCGTTTGGATATCCTGCCTGATGTACTGAATACCATAGACTAGCTCATGGTTCCTACAAATCCTTGCCCTGGAGGCCAATGCGCTGCAGAGTTTCGCTCCACCCTGATCAAACTCACCTACCTGTGATTTTTCTAACGATCCTGAAGACATTGATTAACATGCTCAAGTGTGTTTGATTAGGGCTAGAGCTAAACTCTGCAGGAAAATGGATCTCGTGGGCCAGATTTGATGATCCCTGGACTAGCGTTAACGATCGGAATCTTCACACTGCACTATTTTAGCCTGTTTTCCCAATCGCCAACGCCAGACAAATGCCCGAATCGGAGTCAAATTGGTGCTCGTTCCCCCCGCAAATATTTGGCGATTCACAATCACGCTGTGTGAAATTAGTTCTAACTGAAAACTACATCGGCGATGACCTACAGCCAATGAGAGACCAAGATAAAGGGCAGTGGGAAGTTTGGGGAGGAGTTATAGACAAGAATATCAGTGTTTTAATAGATATATGAACAATTATATTATACAGAAACTAGCACAAACATTTGCTTGACCAGCCATAACATCAGCATAACAGTTGCTGCAAAATTATTTACCTCAAACTCTCTTTGCAGAACATGCACCAAATCCCTGTTCCCTTCTGCATAATCTGTTTTTCTTTTTCTTCTTGTAGCTGGAAATCAGCTCACAGACAAATTGCGGGCTATATATATATATATTTTTTTTTAATATAGCATCTTTGCATAACTTGCATACTTGAACCCTTTCCAGCAGTGACTGTATGAGTTTGAGATCCATCTTTTCACACGGAGGACAATGAGAGACTCAAACACAACTATTACAGAAGATTCAGACGCTCGCTGATGCTCCAGAAGGAAACACGATGCATTAAAACTTTTTGAATTTGAAGATCAAGGATCCATTATTTTGTCTTCTGGGAAACATGCAAGTATTTTCTGTTGCTTCCAAAGGGCAGTACTAAATGGAAAAATTTATATTTCAAGAAAATAAGAAAAATTTGGACATCATCTTCCTGTTCAAAAGGAGGCTCTTAATGCATCGTGCTTCCTTCTGGAGCATCAGTGAATGTTTGAACCTTTTTTTAATAGTTGTGTCCCTCAATTGTCCTCGGTGTGAAAAGATGGATCTCAAAATCATACAGTCACTGCTGGAAAGGGATCAAATATGCAAATGATGATGAATCTGCAGGACCTGGAGGATTTTTCTGAAGAACAGTGCTCA
The DNA here is from genome assembly GCA_018155175.1 of Sinocyclocheilus anophthalmus. Classification (NCBI taxonomy): domain Eukaryota; kingdom Metazoa; phylum Chordata; class Actinopteri; order Cypriniformes; family Cyprinidae; genus Sinocyclocheilus; species Sinocyclocheilus anophthalmus. Next base: position 130,132 of record JADLZN010003164.1, on the reverse strand, counting down.
ATTGAACTGTTCAGGACAAACAAGGGACTCATGCAAACAAAACCTTTTATTTTGGATGCGATTAATCATTTGACAGCACTAAATAAAAATTAGAAATGGTACCTTAGCAACTAACTGAAATAAATTTGTTGAAGCACTAAATTACTAAATGGTAAACTGGACATAAATAAAATCTAAAATTTAACAAACTAAATTTGAAATAAAATTAAACCTAAATAGTAATGGTTAAATGATAAAAAAACTACAAAAATGACAAATACACAAAACATTAAACAAATTACAATAAAAAGAAAATATAAAAATGATTCAAAATAGTAATAAAAACAATAATAGCATAGAAAAAAATACTAACAATGCATCTTACCTTCGGTTTCCTCTTGTTCTATGTTCAGCTCCATAAGTTCTTCTCTTTCTACGGAAAAAGAAAAGAGAAGATTGCATAGTTACGCATAGAAATGAAAAGACGTGCAATTGTGTGGCTAATGTCTATATATTCTCTTATGGTTGAATATTTGAACACACCTTCACCACTGCTGGAGTCTTCTTGGTAGAGAGTGTTTTTCCATAACGGCCCCGTTTTCATTTTTATGGTCTTCTTGTTGGTTTCGACCTCTGTTTCAGAGCAGTATGCCTCGCTTTCATAATCCTCTTTCAGTTTCTCCACACCCTCAATGAAATCAAGGTTGGCCAAATAATCATTGCCAGACACTGTGTCGTCTTCATTCATTCGGTCTTCGTTTACTATTTTACCTGTTAGGTGATAGATGGAGGTGATGAGGGAGGAATTTTGTTGTGTGCAAAGACCTAAAATTTATGTTCACTTACCAGTGAAAACACACACGAAAGTGCCCTTGGCCACATCATCTCTGCAGCGGATGCCCCATCCCTTGTGCTGTGTCATGAAGAGCTCCAGCCGCAGCTGCAGCCCGTGCTGAACCAGCCTGTTGCTGCACATTCTCGGATCACAACGGCACAGAGGGTTACACTCGTACACCCTACAGAGATGGAAGGAAAGAATTTCAATCAGCTTTGTGTCTGAAAATATAAGTGTAACTTGTTTTTGAGGTGAGAAGGCTATACACTACTGTTTAAAAGTTTAGGGTAAGTGAGATTTTTTTAATAAGTTTAATACTTTTATTCAGCAAAGATGCATTCAATTTATCAAAACAGACAGTAAAAACATAAACTGTTACAAATAAATGTTGCTCTTCTGATCTTTCTATCCATCAAAGAGTCCTGGGGGGGGAAATAATCATGGTTCCCATAAAAATATTAAGCAACACATCTGTTTTAAAAACATACCCCTTTTAAAAAAAAAAACCCCCTAATACAAAATGTTTCTTGAGCACCAAATCAGCATATTAGAATGATTTCTGAAGGATCATGTGACGAAGTAATGGAGCTGAAAATTCAGCTTTGCATCACAAAAATAAATTAGATTTTAAAATATCCAAATAAAAAAAAGTGTTACTTTAAATAGCAATAATATTTCACAATGCTCATGTTTTTATTGTATTTTTGATCAAATAAATGCAGTCTTGGTGAGCATAAGAGACTTTTACAACATTTTAGCCACAAACCTGCAGCGAACGGCAGCATATCTAGTTATTTGCTGATCTGGAGCGGATCATGATTACAATATTTTTTACCATAAAATAATCACTGATGTGTTACATCTGATTTTAGAGAGGCTCCACTGTAACCAAACGATAATCAGACTGAGTTTGTTTCTAACCCTGTTGGCAAGGTGGTTGGCAATCTCTTATGTGTGTATCCAGCACTAATATCCACTGGACCTCCACTGCACAGGGATGTAGCCTCAACGGTTAGCTGGTGGCATGCACACTTTGACCTGTCACACATACAAATACAAAATGTTTAATAGCAATTTTCATAATTTAAAAGGAATGTTCCATGTTCAAGCCAATTTATGTAATCAAATAATTATCACTTGTTGGCAATCTAAAATCAAAAGGTATATTCAGCCCCCTAATTCATTATTTCCAAGCCAAAAAACATTTTCTGGGAAGCCATATTTTGGGTATGATCTCAAGAATTAATCACCCACAAATGCGGACTTAAAAAACTGTACCTGTCCTGACAGCCATCTGTGCAGTCACAGCCGATCAAGAAATCTGGGCTTGTATTGACTGAAACACCCGGAGCTGGAACTCTGTCTTTGGTGTAACTGATGTTAGGAGCAAGCGTATTGTCCACTTCATTAACGCAGGGCACCGGCAACACCTCTCTGCCCTCTGATATGTCCGGCAGGTAGAGGTGAGGCTTGCCGGTTGATGTGGAAGGAGGTCGGGCGCGATTCACAAGAACAAACGGGTCCATACAGAACATCTCCAGGAAAAGGAAGTCACAACGTGTTTCTAACAAGTATTCCTGCACTTTCTGCATGTCGCACAGGCTCCGCCCACACGGAGAACGATAGAAAATGTGGAAAAACACCTAAAGAGAGCAAATAATAAGAAATGTTCCTTGAGCAGCAAATCAGCATATTAGAATGATTTCTGAAAATCACACTGAAGACAAATTCAGATTTGCAACACACGAATATATAACATTTTAAAATATAATTAAATAGAAAACACATAATTCATAGTGTAATAATATTTAACAATATTGCCATTCTTGCTCTTTTTTTTCTCAAATACATGCAGCCTTGGTAAGCATAAAAGACTTCTTTCAAAAATATTAAAGGGGTCATATGACGATGCTTTTGTGTATTTAAATAATTGTCCACATACCGCAAATTATTGCTACTTTACGCCCCGCTTTTCATCATATGACCCCTTTAAAAAATCTTAGCGATGCCAAAGTTTTCACCAGTAGTGTACATTGAGAGTAGTTGAACACCAATTGGAGCAACTTCCTCAAACGCCACCCACCTTTCCATCGATGCGCCTTCTAGCCGTCATTCGCCGAAACTTAAAAAGCAGTGGTACAAGAAGTGGATTTTGACCATGATGCATATTGACTTGAGATGGTTTTAGCCCATCCAGACATGCTGGACAACAGCGATGATGCAAGTATATGGACTTGTACTGGTGTTGCATTGAAACACAATCTTCTTCCTCAGAAACACACTCTTCTTCCTCATCAGGGGCAGGTCGTTTTGCACTTCTAGAATATAGAGCCAAATATGACGTGGTTGGTGATTAGTATTCCAAATCATTCTGCATTTAAAGAAATAGTTCAGTCAAAAATGAAACCTGGCTGAAAATGGATTCACCCCCAGGCCATCCAAGTGTAAGAGATTTGGAGAAATTTAGCATTACATCACTTGCTCACTAGTGGATTGTCTGCACTGAATGGGTGCCGTCAGAATGAGAGTCCAAACAGCTGATAAAAACATGACAATAATTCACAAGTAATCCACACGACTCCAATCCATCAATTACCGTCTTGTGAAGTGAAAAGCTGTTTTAACCTAAAACCATTACTTCTGGACAAAATATGTCTACAATCCATAATAACGCTTCCTCCAGTGACAAAGCCCATCCACTGTTGTCCTATCACATCAAAATCCACAGACATGTTTATTTAGAACTGCTTTGGACTGTTTTCACTTTAAACAGCACTTGATATGTGCATATTTCTCTCCTGACTCAAACAAGATAACTTACAAACATGCCGCTTTTCACTTCACAAGATAATTGTGAAGTTAATTGATGGACTGGAGTGGTGTTTTTAATCAGCTGTTTGGACTCTGTCTGACGGCACCCATTCACTGCAGAGGCTCCACTGGTGAGCAAGCAATGTAATACTAAATTGTTCCAAATATGTTCCCATGAAGAAACAAAATCAATCTACATATTGGGTGGACAGTAAATTTTCAGCAAATTTAAATTTTTGGGTGAACTGTGCCTTTAACTAGTCAGAGCCTATTCTCCACCTTAAATTTTGAGACAACTCGTACGACAGGTGAAAGCATTGTCAACCTCTGGAGGATGACCTTTGGCTGGAAAGCAGCCGACATGATATTTTGAGGGCTAACAGATGATGTTTTGAAGACTGTATCAGATTGTCGGGTGACCCGCACAGGAGATACAGCTGTTGAGGTGACAGTCGTTGAAGTAACAGTCGCTGAGGGAACTGCTGTCGAGGAGGGAGATGTGTTGTGCTGAGGAGTGGCATTTTCTGCTAAACAACAGAGTTTGGCATGAATTGTATTGTATTACATTACAAAAAGAGATAAATAAAAAAAATATGCTGTCCTCCAAAATGTATTCACTTTTTTAAATAAAAAGAAACTTGAACATTTAAATAAAATACACAAAAAAAATGTATAAGGTAAACAAATGTTTCAAGAGATTAAAAGTGCATTTTCTTTTGTTTTGATAACAAAATATAGATTTTTGTCATATTGATAATGAGCATCTTCAATATCCCAATATACTGTATTACGGAATACATGCACGTGTCTATTTGGGAATGTGCATAAAAGAGGCAAGATGTGCATGAAACACAAAGTCTACCTGATATAGCAGGCGGTTGCATTTTCTGTTGAGATGGCTGTTGTGGTTTCTGTTGAACAGCTTGTTGCGCTTTCTGTTGAGGTTGTAGTTGCTGCGCTTGCTGTTGAGATGGTTGTTGTGGTTTATGTTGTGTTTTCTGTAGAGGTTTTTTCTGCGGTTTATCTTTACTCAGACGTTGCTTGATATTTACAATGTGCTCTAACCTGTCTGAGCCTTTATAAATCCACTCTTTCTGCTTGTCTTTCTGAAAAACAACACCACCACCACCACATTTATCAGCATCGAAATGGCCAATCTGTCAGTGGGGTTAAGTGAATTTGACAGTGGAAAAACTTATGAATTGCACTTCAGAATATGAAATGCTGTGACGTTCCCATGAAGTACCCCTTTGTCTTTCATTTCCCTTAGTGTAAAGACATTAAATTGTAAAATGCAGATGATAGATGAGTACCAGGTTCACAAAGAAATCTAGCGTCCCACAATGGATTCATTTTCACCTTAAAGCAGATCTGGATCAGGCTGCCATCCAATTGGAGAACCGTGCAGGTCTCAAACTTGCCATTCCGTATCGCCTTAGTGTCTTGCCCCGCGCGAAGCACCACAGCAATGGGGTTGGGATAGACACGAAGATATTCCTTCACCTGTAACTGCAATTTCTCATCCTCAATGTCCTTCCACACTTTATTCACTGCAAAGAAAAAAAAAAGTTAACAATTCTCTTTTAGCAGGCAAGTGATTATATGGGGTCTTAAAATAACTGACTGAAATGGAGTAATAAATGAATTTCTCACATTGTTTGCAGACAATATGAAGGTCTGGAAGTGCCATGTAAGCTGCATAACCATCATCAAAAAACAACAAGAACCTAATAGAAACATTTAACCAAATAGATATTATGAATTTAGATATTTTATTAAAGTCATATACAAGACTAAAATAAAGAAAATGAGACACTGGATAAATACTAATATTGAAAATAGAAAACAAAACAAAATAACCTGGACATTATGCTAAATATTTCCTGTTACGTTCTATGAAAGAACAAAAAAAAAAAAAAAAAAAGATTATGATTGGCCTGAGGATAAGAGAACTATCCCTTGAACATAAATTCACCTCATGCGATTCTTGCGCTCAGGAAGCTCGACCAATACGGCAGCATTAAACGAGGCCTTTCCTTCATCATCTATGCTGCTGGCCACAACACGACAGCCAATAAACAAATCCTTAAGTATGGGAGGCTGCAGAGAAGCCACCCGATAAGCAGGCAGCACAATCTCTTTACCACTTTTAGACTCCACCTTATATCTGAGGCCATCCTCTAAAAGGAAAGAAAGATGAGACGGGTCACAAATGCAACCAAATCTATTAGATTTCCAACCTTCATTTTAAAGTTTTGTGAATTTACAGAATAGGTCAGTCTTACCTTCGGTTTGGACTTCTTGTACTGTTCCTTTACGCCACAAGTTGTGTGCCCTTTTCCCCAAAACTACCATGCCAACTTGAAGTTTTATCTCTTTATATTCTTGTTGCTTGGAGGACTCACTGGATGAAGACTTGTAACCTAAGAAGATCAGTGACAGGACAAATACGGTTGCTGTATGTAATCAGTAATGTATAATCACAATACACTTATTTGTATCGGACATTCAACTGCACAATGTTCCAAATATTAATATTATATACACACAACTGTTTTAAAGTTTGGATTCTGTAATTTTTTTTAATGTTACTGAAAGCCTTGGTGAGTCTCTTATGCTCACCAAGACTGCATTTATTTGATCAAAATAGAGTAAGAACAGTAATATTCAATCTTCAGTGTCACATGATCCTGCAGAAATCATTCTAATATGCTGATTTGCTGCTCAAGAAACATTTGTTATTTTTAGCAATGTTGAAAAGAGTTGTGCTGCTTCATATTTTTGTGATTTTTTTTTTCAGGATTACTTGATGAATAGCAAAAGAACAGCGTTTATTTGAAACAGAAATATTTTATACCAATGTCACTTTTGATCATTTTAAATGCATCCTTGCTAAATAAATGCATTGATTTCTTAGTAAAAATGTAATGACCCCCCAAAAATTTAACAGTTGTGTATTTCTTTATTAAAATGTATGACAGAAACCATAATGTAAGAATATTCATAACGGATTAGTTCTGATACATCTGTTACACATTATGTAAAGCATATATATAGTTAACATACTATATTAACTATTAATATACTGTGATATGAACTGTATAAATAAAAAATAAAGCTTACTTCCATCAGGACTGGAAGGTTCTGCAGAAGCATCACTAATGCTGGCATCATCAGTATTATCGACAGATTGTGATTTAGGGGGTCCATAATCACTGTCTCTCGATGACTCCGATTGTGATTTAGGGGGTCCATAATCACTGTCTCTCGATGACTCTGATTGTGATTTGGGGGGTTCAAAATCATTGTTTCTCGATGACTCTGATTGTGATTTGGTGGGTTCAAAATCATTGTTTCTCGATGATCCTGATTGTGATTTGGTGGGTTCAAAATCATTGTTTCTCGATGATCCTGATTGTGATTTTGGGGGTTTAAAATCACTGTCTCTCGATGACTTTGATAGTGATTTAGAGGGTTCATAATCACTGTCTGACGATGACTCGGACTCAGGGGGTTCATAATCACTGTCAGCAGGACTAACAGAGAGGTCCTCGGTGTCAGATAGTTCATCATTACTATCGGCAGGCGTTTGCGCTCTTGTTTCTTCCGTTTGCGGGCTGGAAGTGCTGCTGACAGGCGCATTGTTTTTTGAAGATCTCAGCTTAGTCGTTGGACTTGTCTCTGTTACAAAGGGTTTGTCAGATTTGCTCCTTGGTTTTGGCTGTTCGGTCTCATCTGTGGAATCCGAATCATGGCTGGCATTAGTTTCAGCTTCTTCGGAATTGCTCAGCAATGATGCCAATTCAGGAGGAGTCTCTGTGGTCGACTCCGGCTCAGTCTGGTTTGTTTCTACGTTTGCTTTATTGTCACTGGCAGCAGTTTCCATTTGTTCTGAACTGCTTGAAGGTGAAGACATTTCTGAAGGCGTCACTAGTAGCACTTGAGGATCAGTCTTCTTTGATGCTACAGATGCTGAATAAAAACAGGCACTAGTTTTCAGAATTTCATAAGTCATTGCCGGCAACGTACGTTCAGTGTTACTTGTTGCTTCATGATCTGAACGAAGACTGCTTGACTTTTCTGAATCACGTTCAAGCAAAGACATTTCAGGAGTTAATGCTCTCAGCTGAGGTTCGGTCTTAATTGATGCAATGGATGCAATTTTGAAAGGTTTTGAAGTGCTTGGAGGCGAAGTCATTTCTGACTTTATCACCGTCGACTGAGGCTCGGTCTTTATTGTTGCTATGGATCCAAAATGAGGACTGGCAAAGGTGTCTGGTGTTTCTGAAGGACTCACTGCTGTCAACTGAGGTTCAGTCTTAATTAATTTTAAGGATGGAGAGTTAAGAGTAGCAGAAGTTTCATGTTGTTTTGAAATGCTCATTTCCCAAGGGGTTAATGCTGTCAGTTGTGGTTCAGTCTTAATTGTTGGTTTAGAATCTGACTTATAACCGGCAATAGGTTTGTATTGTTCTGAATTGCTGAGAAGCGAGGGCATTTCAGGTACTTTCGGTAGAGATTCGGTCTTAACTTTTGCAATAGGGTTTTCAGGTACTTCCAGCTTTGGTGTGACAGATTCAGAACGGCTGGTCTCAAAGGTCGAGGCTGACGAGTGTCTGTTAGAGACGTCAGATGATGATGGTGGTGATGCAGCACTCATGGAGGAAGTTTTGTTTACCATCTGGACTAAATCCTGAACGAGTCTGGACGACTTCTGAATGGCCACAGTCACCTTTTCAAGCTAAAAGAAAAGAATGAATCAAGACAAAAACACAGGGAAAAACCCCCCAGAAATAATGAAAAGCAGGCCGAAACCCAGAAAGAAAGACACAAAGAAACAAAGACAGAAAGAAAATTTGTAAATAAGACAAAATAATTAAATGTATTAATCAAAGATAAATTAATAAATTATGAAAAAATAAGGAAAAAGAAATAAAAATGAAAAACACAGAATGAAAAATAAGCACAAAATAACCTATCAGTATGTGACACACCAATTTTTCAGTTAACATCCTCACCATTGGTTTCAAGGTTTCTTTGGTGGCTGCAAGAGAAAAAACAAAAGTGGTATTAGATTTTTATTTCCAACGCCATAATTTACAATATTTACACTTCCAAGCACTTTCCATTCAAATGTATGTCACTTACCTCCCAGATCAATGACAATGAGATCATCATCATCTCCATTTAACACACTATTTTCCTGCTTATTCTCCTCGTCATCTGTAATATGAATGACGTCCTGTGGTTCTCCTCCTCCTCCTTCCTCCTCCGAATCTTCATCTCGGTATTCCAGTCCCAGCATTCCATAAAGACCCTTCATCACTGACTCACACTCATGGACTGACCTGTTACAGACACGAAACACAGTCAAACGGCCATTGTGATTTGGAGATACTGTCATCAGGCAAAAAAAAAAACACAACAACTCACTCGCAGGCATTGCTGTACAGAAGGTGGGTGTAAGTGGCTTCCCTCTCCTTCTGCTTCACCCAGTCCTCCACCTGCGCCAGTTGTTCACGTCTCTGCATCAGATGAGGGTTTCGGTCCACCTCTGCCTGGATCCAGCGCTGCAGGTCATCCTTTGTCATTCTCAGGAGGTTATCATCATCGTTTCTGCTACTCATGGCTTTACTGTTGGAGCAACATATTGAAAAAGGTCAATTGTTAGTAACTACACAAGATTTGCTCATAGTATATCACTCTCATTCTGACGGCACCCATACACTACAGGGAATCCATTGGTGAGCAAGTGATGTGATGAAATAAACTCATCTACATCTGACATTTTCAAGAGATTTTCATTTTTTGGGTGAACTAATATGGATCTGACTTTTGCTCTATTCTGTTTTTGTTGTTTAAATATTTGTAAAACATCTGTAATGTACATAATATATTAAAGGGTTAGTTCACCCAACAATTCTGTCATTAATTACTCACCCTCATGCCGTTTCAAACCCGTTAGACCTTCGTTTATCTTCGGAACACAAATTAAGATATCACTCTTGGTATCACTATCCAAAATGGTGCTACAGGGTGACACGGAGGAGACAAATTGTTGAATAAAGTCGTTTTTTTTCTTTCTTTTGTGCACAAAAAGTATTCTCGTAGCTTCGTAAAATTACGTTGAACCCCTGATTTCACATGGATTATTTTACTGATCTTCTTGCTACGTTTCTGGACTTGGGAACATTTCAGTTGCGTTGCTGTCTATGCAGGGTCAGACAGCTCTCAGATTCCATCAAAAATATCTTAATTTGTGTTCCGAAGATGAACGAAGGTCTTACGGGTTTGAAACGACATGACTGTGAGTATTAATGACAGAATTGTCATTTTTGGGTGAACTAACCCTTTAAGTTAAACAGGCACTTAGTGTGAATCAGAGGATGCAAATGTCCTGCGCTCAACACATGGCCAATACTCTTGATTGGCACTTGATGAACTGTAAAGAGGTGTGACAAATGGAGGAAATAAAAATATAACATAATAACGTGTATTACTTCCTTACCATTAAACTAAACCAAATTAAGGCCTACTAGATCACATGTGGCTACTCTTTGCGATGGCATTACAGTAACCGCGTAAAGCAAGATAATAACACAAAGTAACATACATACTGTGTCTAGTTCCCCAACTTGCTGCTGTAACGTAAGTTAGTATATTTGAATCCTGAAGACACTCATATATCAAAAGGCGCGCAGCTGTAGGCTTGTATGGCGGACACTATTCCGCTCGTTTATATGTAGGCAAAGCCCAACGTCTGCCAGCACTGCAAGGAAAACTCTTTATGGATAGCCTACAACCTCCGACATCACAAGAAAAACTAAAAAGTGCGCAATAAAACAACTAAAAACGCATTGAGGTAAACAATGTCCAGTCTGTTACTGTATCTGTGCGTTCAGCGGATGCAGTCTACAAGAGACATTCTGATTGGTCCAGTGCACGTTGACGCGGGAGGGTTAACCACGCCCACATCAACTTAAAATAGGTGGAGTTCTCTTCTTTACGGGCATAGTTAGGCGTAATTTAAGTATGTTAGGCCTAAATATTAATTATTGTAGTTTAACGCGTAGTTAAGCATGTGCTTTCTATCTAATGACTATTAAAGATTACATTAGTATTTTTTCAAGTGTAATTCATCGTCAAGCTTCCTTATGGACGAGCCATTGCACGCGTCTCCTGTTAGTTTTCTCAGCGCTGGCATGAATGGACCAATCACAGGCGTTTAGTCAATCTGTGTTTAATGTTTGATGGGAAAAGAATGAAAAATAAAGAGCTCTGCGGATGAATGAAAAACAGAATAACATACTCGTTATGTTGACTTGAATTTGATGCTTTATTTAAAAAAAACACGTAGCTGGAACAATTATCGTTTTCAAGATCTTAACTAATACAATTTAAATTACGAATTGGTAAAACATAATTATTTCAACAGAAGTGTAGCAGAAATACAGAGGAAACTGTACATATAAAACAATACAGGGTGTTTCAGCAATCCTTTGCCCTAAAAGCCCAGACCAACTAAATTAAATGTCAATGGAAAAGTTTACTAGAAAAATGATCAAAACAGTGAAATAACATGCAGTGTTCAAAATGTAAAACAAATCAAAACTAATATTCAACCCTTTGTCTAGAACTCTCCATGTATAATGTCAGTGAATATGTAAAAAATACAATACAGCAAAGATAAAAAAAGATTAACAAATTATGAAAGCATGAATTATTGATCTGGTTGAGTTGAGGCAGTAACTTTTATATTTTTCATATATTAAACCCTTCTTGTCATTTACACTGTTAGGCGTCGTTGGCGGTCTTGGGTTCACCGTGTTCATCCTCCATCTGACCAGAGCGTTTGTTCTTTAGAGGGTCCCTGAGCGACATAATCTCCTGTATCTTAAGGAAGGTGTCACAATCTGAGGGGAAATGATTCCTCTGAAAAACATAGTTGAAATTAAAACAAGCTCTTTAAAAGGATTAGAAAAAGAATGAAGATACTCACGTTGAGAGAAAGACGCAGAAGCCCACCTTCACCCTGGCCTTCCAGAGATGAGAGGAACACCTCGAGGGACTGCTCAGCCAATTTATTTCCTGCATTATCAGAAAAGAAAATGTTACAGCAGTACAAGTATGTTTCACTCTAATACCGAAATGAAATCAATTCTAAAATGAAATCACCTGAGAGATTCATAGATGTAAGGCATGCGTTTCCTGGATGAATGACTTTCCCTCCAGTGTGCACAATTCCAGGATCCAATAGAGGAATCACTGTCTCAACCACCTCCACTCTCTGACAAACAAATGCTTCCATGTTTAATGGGAAAAATGTTTAACTGTCGATATATACACACACACACACACACACATATATATATATATATAGAGAGAGAGAGAGAAAGTTTAGCATTTTCCTTCCGTTTTTGTCTTATTCTTACCTCTTGTTCTGATACTAGTAGATTATTGTCTTTGCCTGCTGATTTTCCAGCCTGACTACGGGGAACTTTATTATCTGAGTGAAAAGCATATAAAATATACCATTTAAAATATAAAGTCCACATCTGAATCTCAAACAAACAGGTGTCAAAGGAAGTTAACTACCTTTCTTGGCCATCTTTGGCTCCTCTTTCTTTGCTGCCTGGCCTGGCGCTGGTTTCTCGTCCTTCTTAGGGTTGTCCTACACACAATAAAGTAAAATCATGCAACAAACATCATGAAACAACTGTAAACCATTGTGTTATATCTCAGTAAAAAGAGACAGACTCTTTAATTTTCATGTCATAAAATGTATAGGGAACAACACTGCTCTACCTTCTTTTTGGTGGGGTTCTTTGTAGTCTTGTTGAGACGATCTAGAGAAGAGCTGCTGCGGACGGAAAGAGGCCGCTCATGTGAGTCTGCAAGATTAACTAGAGATGGCTGGACCATTGTTGATTCTTCACCTTTAATTAACAGCTTCCTCCTCTCAACTATCTCCTCATGTGTCAGAGCAAAGGGGCCAAGCACCTAAATAAGGAAATGAGAAAAAGATGAATGGAAATATGCATGTTTAATGTGTCAAGCTAGGCAAATAGAATGTAGTTGTTAATAGGAGTATATAAGTATACCTCAGCCAAATGAGCTGCTCCATTATCCCCTATTTGATTGTAGGATAACGACAGACACAGCAGGGAACGGTTGAGACGCAGACCCTTTAAAAAGAGGGATAGGTGATATTAAAAACTCAATTTTAAGTATATGCAGTCTTGACATCATTAGAAACGGTCTGAACACCTTCAGATGGCAGACTTCAATACACACCTGAGCAATGTGAATTGCACCTGCATCACCAATACTATTAAAGGCTAGGTTGAGTGACAGGAGGTTTTTGTTGGCAGAGTGTACAGTGGACAATGCCAAGCCAATCAGACGAGCTCCTTCCTCTCCTATATGATTATTACGTAGTGATATGTCCGTCAACCTAGCATGGACATTATTTGAAAAGAGCTCAGTGAAAAAATACAAATAATGCATTTTGTCATTATGAGAGAGATGCATTATAACACACTTAAATTCTATATTGCAAGAGCAAATGTATGTGTGTGTGTGTGTGTGTGTGTGTGTGTACCTACTTTGATGAAATATTTTATCTATCTTTATAGAAGACATTTGTAGTTGTTGTTTGGATATCACACATTTTAAAGACCTCATGGCCTACGTGACTGAGATTGTGTACAAGGGGTGCAAGAATGATTCATGTGTACACAGCATGCAAGGTTTATTAAAACCTTGACAGCTCATATGTAATATATATATATGCCTCTGGGACCCCTGGGCACCTAGAGAGGGTTAAATAAAAAAGTTATCTTTAAAAACAGACAGGGGGTAAAATCCCACGGTTAAAGATGAATCGAGAGAGCTAATAAATAACTGGGGAAAGCAAGGGGAATAACATACATAAAAATGGTGATGTGTGCTTATTGGACAGTGACTGATAACAAAACTGTTTAAGAATGCAAGTGTAACCCCCTAGAGTTTTACGCTGTTCTATGCTTAAGTTCAATGCAGTATCGTAGTTTCGGTATGGCTGTATGATCTTGTTAACTGAGACGTAGAAATTAGGAGAAGAAGACTTCGCTGCTGGGAGGTGATCAAGTGCTGCATTTGAAATATTATAACCAGTGTTGGGAAGGTTACTTTGGAAATGTAATAAGTTACAGATTACAAGTTACCCTACTTAAAATGTAATAACTAGTGTAACTTTTCAATTACTTTATTAAAGTAATGTAACTGATTACTTGATTACTTTTTGATTACTTTTCTAAATTTCTAATGTTTTCAACTGTTAATCATTTTCAAACATGTAAACCAGGCAGGGTTAACCTTAAAGTAGTACTCAACACTGATACCTGTCAGACTTTCAAAATCCTTCTTCACTTGAATTAAGATTATAATATTTTAATTTTAAAGAAGACATTGGATGCAAAATTGGGGGGGCGGGATCGGGAAAGGTCCTTGAGTTGGGATTCGAACACGGGACAGCCGTAGCTTTTTTATTTATTTATTTGTTATGGTTATTTGCGAATCGCGTTTGCTCTTCCACAGAAGAGAGGGGCGGGTGTGAGCAGAGCTCATTAGCATGTAACGAGAAATGCACCGAAACCAGTTGCTGTGAACAGAGCTGTTTTTGACAAGGTAAAAAAGGGTATTGTTTTACACGACCACTGTGACCATTTCAAGAATACCCTACAAGAATCATACCAACTTGTGGAAAATGGGCATCCGATGGCCCCTTTGAGCACAGCCACCACAAAATCAGACTACTTTAAATCAGGGGTTCTCAAACTGGTCATGAAATATTTTTTTCCCTCAGCATGCTAGATTTTTTTTTATGTATACCCTATATCTGACACACCCACTTCAGGTCATGCAGACTCCACTAATGAGCTGATGAGTTGAATCAGGTGTGACAGATGAGGGAGACATACAAAATGTGCAGGGCTGGGGGTACGCCAGGACAGGTTTGAAAACCACTGCTTTAAATCATTCTGAGGTTAAATACATATTTAAAATCATAACAAGAATAGTTTAATAGCTATGATACTGTTTTGAAATCAAATCTTTGCATAGCTATGACAGGAAACACTGGAATCTAACAATGCCTTAGAAAAAAAACAGTTAATCTTAACAAATAAAGCATATATAAACCCCTATAGGGATAAGCATGTTTATAAAACTCCTGAAACATTGATGTCTCATATTTTAGAGCAGTCACTGCAATTTATGAAAGAACTCAATTAAATCTGCATGTGGGAGTGTGTGTGAAAAAATCAGATGTAACCCCATTTGTAATTGTCACGAATTCGGTCCATGGACTTCTGTTTATTCACCACCAGAGGTCACCCTTTCCATTACATTGACTCTCGCACAACACAAACTGTTGCATAGCACCCCGGACTACATATCCCCTCATTCATTGCACTGATTACACACTACACTGATTGCACTGATTGCACACAGCTATTTCATATCACTCCCTCACTATATAACACCCACTCAAACCCATTCTCTGCTGAGTATTGTTTAGCCTGTACCCCTTTCCGAGTCTCCGTGTTTTCCTTGTTTTGCCTTGCCTTGTTTGTTTTCTGATCTTTGCCTGTTTTCCTGGATTATTCCCTCTCGTCTCGCCCTGTGATTCTGTCTGCCGATCGTCGCCCTACGCTAGCCTAGGACTATTCTTGTGTTTTGCCCGCCATATACCTGTTTGCCATTGTTTGACCCTGCCTGTTTACCACGTCTCTCTAATAAAAGCTTGCAGATGGATCCACACGTCTCACGTCTCGTCAGCCCCGTTACAGAATACTCAGCCAAACAAGGATCCAGTGGCTTTTCTGAGGAGCATTGGCCAGGTATGGACACTGCAAGGATTTTGTTAGCCCTTAAACAGGGCCCACGGTCACTGGAGAACTATATCCGAGAGTATTTATCCATCGCTCACTATTCTGAGTTACCAGACTGTCTATTGATAGAGTTTTTCTGCAATGGCATAAATCAACCTCTGAGGGCTAAGCTCATGAGGGTCCACGTTCATCACTTGCTCAGTTCATGGATTATGCTTTGTTGACTGTCGGATCTTTATTTACTGTGGGTGTCGCGGAGGAAGAACGCGACACAATGTCTGTGACTGAAGTGATGGCTGTACCAGAGCACGCTCACAAAACGGCGGCGGCAGCGGAGCCTGATCGCAAGATGGTGGCCACTCTAGAGCACGCTCACAAGATGGCGGCGACAGCGGAGCACACTCAAAAGATGTGGACACAACAGCATCTAGTCAAGTCACGGTTGATCATCATGAGTCAGGTCAAGTAACAGTTTATTATCATGAGTCAAGTCAAGTCACAGCTGATATTCATGAGTCAAGTCAAGTCACAGTTGATCGTCATGAGTCAAGTCAAGTCACAACTGCTCGTCATGAGTCAAGTCACGTCAACTGCTCTTCATGAGTCAAGTCAAGTCACAACTGATCATCATGAGTCAAGTCAAGTCACCGTTGATCTTCATGAGTCAAGTAAAGTCACAACTGATCTTCATGAATCAAGTCAAGTCACAACAGATCTTCACGAATCAAGTCAAGTCACAACTGATCTTCATGAGTCAAGTCAGGTCACAGCTGATCTTCATGAGTCAAGTCAAGTCACAGCTGATCTTCATGAGTCAAGTCAGGTCACAGTTGATCTTCATGAGTCAAGTCAGGTCACAGCTGATCTTCATGAGTCAAGTCAGGTCACAGCTGATCTTCATGAGTCAAGTCAGGTCACAGCTGATCTTAATGAGTCAAGTCAAGTCACAACTGATATTCATGAATCTAGTCAAGTCACAACTAATCTACAGGAGTCAAGTTAAGTCACAGTTGATCGTCATAACTCAAGTCAAGTCACAGTTGATCGTCATGAGTCCAGTCAAGTCTCAGCTGAGCTTCTAGAGTCTCGCCATGTCTCAGCTGTTCGTCCAGAGTCTCGTCACGCCTCAGCTGTTCGTCCAGAGTCACGTTGCATCACAGCTGATCATCCAGAGACATATCATGTCCTGTCTGTCACACCCAGATTCTCAAGGTCAGCCCTTCGGTATCCCAGTCTGGTATCCAGTGTGAGGGATGCACCGCTGGTGTCTGCCCGCACAGCTGGTATCCCCAAACCCACCCACTCTAACCCTTCTATTCATGAACTAATTCCCCTGTCTGCAGCACTTCCCATATGGGGGGTTGCTTTATGGTGTATCTGGGCCGCATACTCCACCGCCGATTTGCTAGAGGCAGCAGCACCGGCTACAACATCTCCAGAGGTGGCGGCTTACGCTGCAGAACCTCCCGAGGTAGCGGTGTTCACTGCTGTGCTCCCAGGGGTCATGGTGTCCACTGTAGTCTCTTCGGAAGTGGCGGCACAGGCTGCAGAACCTCCCGAGATGGCGACACTTGCTTCAGTTCCTTGCGTGGTGGTGGCGCCCAGTAACGCACTTTCTTGCCTTATGTTCCGGCCGTCTATGAACCCTCTGCCTGTCCTGTTCCGGCCAAGGAGGCAGCCTATGAACTCTCAGCCTGTCCTGTTCCGGCCAAGGAAGCAGTCTATGAACTCTCTGCTCGTCCTGCTCCGGCCAAGGAGGCCGTCTATGAACTCTCTGCCTGTCCTGTTCCGGCCAAGGAGGCCGTCTATGAACTCTCTGCCTGTCCTGTTCCGGCCAAGGAGGCCGCCTATGAACTCTCTGCCTGTTCTGTTCAGGCCAAGGAGGCCGCCGATGAACTCTCTACCTGTCCTGTTCCGGCCAAGGAGACCACCTATGAACTCTCTGCTTGTCCTGTTCCGGCCAAGGAGGCAGCCTATGAACTCTCTGCCTGTCCTGTTCCGGCCAAGAGGCCGCCGATGAACTCTCTGCCTGTCCTGTTCCGGCCAAGAGGCCGCCTATGAACTCTCTGTCTGTTCTGTTCCAGCCAAGGAGGCCGTCTATGAACTCTCTGCTCGTCCTGTTCCGGCCAAGGAGGCTGCCTATGAACTCTCTGCCTGTTCTGTTTCGGCCAAGGAGGTCGTCTGGGAACTCTTTGTCTGTCCTGTCCCGGCTATAGAGGCCGTTTAGGACTACTTGCCTTGTTCAGTCACAACTATGGAGGCCGTTGGGGAATCCTCATCCTGTACTGTCACGGTTATGGAGGCAGTTTGTGAACTTTTGTCTTGTCCCGAACCAGCCAGGGAGGCTACCCCTGAACGCTCAGTCTTGTCTATCAACCCCAATGTTCTGTCTGTGTTGTCTGTCTCTGCTCTCTCGTTGTTACAGTCTCCGCCATGCTCTCCTGATCGGTGTGGTTCACCGGGGGGGCTTCCTGTTCCCTCTGCTCCGCCGTGGTGGTCCTCTGCTCCGCCGTGGTGGTCCTCTGCCCCGACGTGGTGGTCTACTGTCTGGTTCTGGTGGTCTTCAGTCCTGTTCTGGTGGTCTTCTGCTCCACCGTGGTTGTCCTCTGCTCCGCCGTGGTGGTCTACTGTCTGGTGCTGGTGGTCCTCTGCTCCGCCGTGGTGGGCCTCTGCTCCGCCGTGGTGGTCCTCTACCCCACCGTGGTGGTCTACTGTCTGGCTATGGTGGTCTTCTGCTCCGCAGTGGTGGGGCCTATGCTCCGCTGTTGGTGTATTCTGCCCCGCGTGGGTGGTCACTGTTCTGGTTTGGTGGTCTTCGCTCGGACGTTGGGGGTCCTCGCCCCGACCGTGGTGGTCTACGCCTGTTCTGGTGGTCCTATGCCACAGCGTGGTGGGTCTACGTCTGGATACGTGGTCTTTTTCTCCGCCGTGGTGGTCCTCGCTCCGCCGTGGTGTTCTCTGCCCCCCCGTGGTGTCTACGTGTCGGCTACGGTGGTCTGCTTGCTCAACCGTGGCGGAATTTCGGTCCCGTCTGCTCTGCTGTGGTGGTCCGCAGCTCCGCCGGCTCTGCCTCAGTCCCTGGTCTCTCTTATCCTTGGACCTGGCCCTCCGTCCCTCCCCCGGTTCCGCCTCCGCTCCACCGCCCACCCGGATCGTTTAGTGTTTGGAGCGTCTGAAAGCCGCTCCTTGGGGGGGAGCTCTGTCACAAATCCGGTCCATGAACTTCCATCTGCTTGCCACCAGAGGTCACCCTTCCATTACATTGACTCTCGCACAACACAAACTGTTACATAGCACCCGGGACTACATATCCCATCATTCATTGCCCGGTTTGCACACAGCACTGATTGCACACAGAACTGATTGCACACAGCTGTTTCATATCACCTCACTCACTATATAACACCCACCCTAACCACATTTCTCTGCTGAGTATTGTTTAGCCTGTACCCCTTTCCGAGTCTCCGTGTTTTCCTTGTTTTGCCTTGCCTGTTTCTGCGGTATCTGATCTTTGCCTGTTTTCCTGGATTTTTCCCTCTCGTCTCGCTCCTGTAATTCTGTCTGCCGATCGTCAACCTACACTAGCCCTAGGACTATTCTCGTGTCTTGCCCGCCATATACCTGTTTGCCATTGTTTGACCCTGCCTGTTTACCACGTCTCTTTAAATAAAGCTTGCAGATGGATCCACACGTCTCACGTCTCGTCAGCCCCGTTACAGTAATCCTTAACATTTTCATAAGTAACTGTAATTTAATTACATATTTTTTCTTAGTAACTGTAACTGATTACAGTTACTTTTATTTTGTAATTAAATTATGTAATTCCGTTACATGTAACTAGTTACTCCCCAACACTGATTATAACGGCACAAAAGTACTTTCTAATGTTTAAATTTTTCATATAAATTGTTGCAGTATGTTCATGGGTTTCAAAAGGAATTCTTATTGATGTCGATTGAGAAGTTATTTCTACGAACTCTGACAGTTTTTTGTTGCTTGATTCCATCCTGTGACATGATCAACTGTGAGCTATGGCAAGCCAGACCCTTTGATTCTGTGAAGGGCCTACTGCTGACATTCAACTCGGACCTGTCTGCATCGTGGGATTCTTTTCAATTACAGCTAAGCTGTTACTTTACACACACACTACCCGGGTAGTAGGATAAAACAAGGCCTTATACATACATTCATTTTACACTACACGTACACAAATTTGCAAAGGAACCTGCATTTTTTTCCTCTTTCTTTGTTTTCTCGGACATGTTATGCACGACCTGGACTAAATTTCTAATTTTCTCATTCCAGCAGTGTTGTATGGGACAATACAACAAAATACTAACTTGTTTCTTCTATTATTTGTTTTTTTTTTTGTTATATGTGCAATAAATGTGCTGGCTGTTAGCTGTTTCATAACATTTGGCCCAAATTTCATTTTTATCCTCCCAAGAGTCGAACCTAGCCCTATATCTATTCAGAGTAATATAACACCGTGTTATACTGATAACTTTTGCCGTGTTACACAAGCTTGGAAAGAGACCAATTCAGATGGTCAGCGGACATCTTGGCTTTGCATTACTCCTGCAAGACTGAGAACCAGAAGAACTGTTGCAACGTCTCCAAGATGCTTCAAGAAACCTACCTGGAAAACTATTTGCAAGTGCATCTGGAGTAAAAGCTGCTTTAAACTCAAAGGATGGTCACACCAAATGTTGATTTAATTTAGTTAATAGAAGTTAATTGATAAAGAAAATCTATTTATGACATTATTTGTGACAGCATCCTCATTTTACTGCATTTTTACACAAGTGCCTAAAACTTTTAACAGTACTGTAGCTTTGCAGGTAGGTTTCTTGAAGCATCTTGGAGACGTTGCCACAGTTCTTCTAGATTTAGTCTGTCTCAGTTTGTTCTGTTTCTTCATGTCATTCCAGACAGACTGGATGATGATGAGATCAGATCTCTGTGTGGAGCACTGGCTGTTGTCAGACAAAAATCTCACTGGATTATTACAATTAACGGCAAATGAATGTTTGGAAATGTAAACTGATATTTCCTACTGACACACTACAGCAAAAGATAGAAATAACTGACTTAAAACCATTTTTAGCTGCTGAAAATACTAGTACTCTAATAAATTTGGCCACCACTGTACGCTGATTTGCCACTCAAGAAATATTTAGTATTATAAACCATGCTGAAAAATTTTGCTGTTTTGTTTTGATGAATTGAATGCATCCTTGCTGAATGAAAGCGAATAAAAACCATTAATTTAAAAAAAAATCCCACAACATTTACCCCAAACTTTTGAATGGCACAATACATTGTAAGCATCAAGTGTATGTATGTTTAAAAATGAAAATGACTCACATGCTGTCTTCCCCTATGAGTAAGTGGTAACTCTGCTCAGGGAGTAGATTACCCTCTAAAACCACCTTCCTATCAAGATATAAATCGGTAGATAATGTCATCAGATTTTTTTAAATATAATATATTTAAACCTTAAAATATATTTAAACCTTAAATAACTTTGTGAGATTTAAAGGTGCTGTATGTAAGTTATTGACTCTACTAAAGCATAAATATACCATAATTTGTTTGCAGACATTTAAGAAATTTTTTTTTTTTGTTTTTTTTGCTTAAGTTAACATACTTGTTATCATGAAAAACAGGCTACGTCGTAACTCTCCTTGAAAATGTGTTCAGGGCCGGAATGTCGGTCTCTGTTTTGGTCTGTGTGACTCCGCCCACTGTCAGTTTACCCAATAGTATTTCGACACCTCGGGTTGCCAGTTGGTGGAAAACACGGCGTATTTCATTTCATTCATCGCCAAGTGCGCTCGTTCCTGTTGGTGCCGTCAATCTGGCAACCTGTGTGTGCGTCAAGTCTGAGGAGGAGGGGCCCGGTGAAAAAAACCCTCTCCAATATTTTGAATTTGGACTGCAATACCTAGTTCACATAGGGAGGGAAGTCGGCCTTTTCAAAGATTCGGCTCTTTTGGTTCGGCTCCCAAATGGCTCTTCATTTAGTATCACTCAGAGCCTTCTATTTTAGCCCAATTTAGCAATTGTGAATGGTTTGTGTGTTGGTAAGCAATTTTTTATTTAGTGTTTTTATAATAGCATTACTTTTATGCATTTTCGTTACAAAAAAATACAGTTACTATTATTTAACATTTTAATAAAACTTTAATTGAACACAGAACTACAGCAAACAAATCAAATAAATAAAGGCAAAAATCTTAACATTAAGACACTTTAGTTTTTAGTGCAGGTTGGCATTCAGAAATATCAGATGTCTTAGCTTGGGTGTGCTGATGCGATTTCTCCTCTCTGTGATTATTTGTCCTGTTTTTGAGAAGACTCTCTGAGGGGACCCGATGTTGCAACAATGCAGCGTCTTCCTACCTTAACCAACACACTTGTGTTTAAAGGGGTCATATGATGCAATTTCAATTTTTTCTTTCTCTTTGAAGTGTTACAAGCTCTTGGTGTATAAAGAAGATCTGTAAAGTTACAAAGACTAAAGTCTAAATCCAAAGAGATATTCTTTATAAAAAAAAATAAGAGTCAACCACGCCTACCAAAAAACGGCTCGTTCTAACACGCCCCCACATATCTACATCACGATGTGGGAAGATTTGCATAACGCCGCCCAAATGTTCACGCAAAGAAAGAAGGCGCAACTTTTATTCTCGCTGTAGTATTGTTGCCGCTGCCGCCATGTCGAGACGCTGTGTTTCGTTGTGAAAGCGAAACTATTTTGTTTGGCCTTCCAAAAGAGGAAGAAATCAGCTTGTATGCCTAGAGCTGATCCGTGCTGGTCGCTGAGGAATACATCAACTTAGTGTTGTGGATCACTGGATCGGCTTTCACCGTGGATGTTCAGAACAGTTCAACCCAAATATTCAGATGTGTGCAGCGAATTTTACGGAGGACTGTTTCCTGAACCCGGGAGAGTAGACTACAATGCCGGCGGTTCTGACTCACAGAGTGTAAGTACGTTTTTCATATTTAAAGAATTTGTCACTGATGGTTCAAACGCGAGTTTTGAGGAGTGTAGAGTAGCGCTTGTTGTTTGTTCTTTTCTCCGATCAAACAAAATGCAGACTTGGTTTTATGTTTACGCGGCACGATGAAACGCAACGTGTAAAAAGACAGTATAAGGGGCCGTTCACATATCGCGCCTAAACGCGTGGAAAACGCTAGTGCGCGCCGCTTTCGTGCTTTTCCCCAAAAGGGTTAGGGCGTCTTGCGTCAGAGGCGTCGTCTCTGCCGTTGCTAAGCAAACCATGCCTGCGCACTTCATAAGACGCAGGAAGTTTCAGCAAAGGTAAATGGATTTGGCAGGCACTAAAAACGCTTGCAGTAGCTTGCTGTAAATTTATTAAAAATGGCTATCACTGTACAGCAATGATCAGACTGTTATTCATCTTGACTGAGCGTTCAATGTGTTACCGGAAAGGATGAAGCTGATTGGTGGTTCTTGTCACATGACTTGCGCATTCTGAAAAAGTGAAATGTTTTTTATCTCGACGCTCTGGAAAAAATTGCGCGTCCTTCCATTATGAGCGCGCCTGCCGATGAATAAGAAATTGAAAAAAGTTTACATTTGAAATAACGAACTTGGAGGTGCAAAAGACGGCGATATGTGAATGGCCCTAAGTCATTATAAACCGTAATTATTGTCCCCACTGGATGCAACAAATGCTTGGTTTATAATGGGTTTTAATGTTTTTGAATCATCGCTCCGGGACACAGCATCACAGTAACATTTCGTCACACGCTTGAGGTATTCGGCCAATCACAACGCACTGGATAGCTGGACAGTATGTCAGAGCACACCTCATTTTCAGACCGATGAGTTTTGTAAAAATCAAGGCGTTTCAGAAAGGCGGGGCATAGATGAGAAACAATGTACAGTATGTGGGAAATAATGTGTTTTTGAACCTTAAACCACAAAAACACATTTCATTACACTAAATACACAAAATAATGTTTTTTTAGCAGCATCATAGACCCTTTAATACGGATCACCCGCTCTCTCCTGTGCTTCTGTGTACCTGGCCTTTACCACTATACTTGCTATCTTCAGAGCGTGTGTCCCCCTTCCTTCTTTCACATAATGGTATAATCCTAGTCTGTCCTCCAATGTGATTAGCCTCATGTGTATTTTTAATTTTTTTTTGTAATGAAAACATTTTTAAAAATAAGACTTTTATGAAAACACTGAATAAAATATTGCTTACCAACACACAAACCATTCACAATTGCTAAATTGGGCTAAAATAGAAGGCTCCGGCTGAAGATTCGGCTTCTCCTGCCGGGAGCAGCTATTAGAGTGCGCTACAAAGACACATGAATAGTTCAACCACTCGGTGTCAATCCTACATACAGCACCTTTAATGAATGTGAAATGAATGAATTAATGAAAAGTTATTTATAACACACTGAATGTGGGTCTTAATAACACTGGCAAGAAATAATTACAAGTCATTCTTGCCTTCGAAAACAGTTTGAATGTTCTTACCTGAGATTTGAGCACAAAGATACCGTGTTTCTAATTGAGGTTAAGGTGGAATCCGTCAGGCCCGCATGCCACATGCTGCAAAGCATCACCATTAATAGGAAATCGACATAACATGCTGTTTATTTGCAACAGGAACACTCATAAACATACATACACACACACACACACACACACTCAAAGGCTTACTATAAGCACTGCAGGTTACTGAGGGATGACAATATCCTGCTCAACACCTGAAGCACCACCTCATCCACCCTCCATCCTAAAAAATAACAAATCATTTTGATATTAAACGTTTCAGGAGTGTGAACAGCTACATCTTATTGTTTACAAAGAAGTCTTACCAGTTATTTTGACTTCCTTTACGCTGCCGTGGTCTTCATTCTCCAGCTCTAGCTGGAGGCAAGGCTTAGAGGACCATGTTGTCATTTGACTCTCTAAAGATGTCTGAAATTGATTGTCCTCTTCAGTCCGGGTTGGGGTTTTTATTATGAAAAAATTACGAGTTTTTTAATATGGGAGTCAAATAAATAGCATTAAGTATAACATATCATCCTTTAGTAGAGTAGACAACAATATATGTTTTATGTACAACACTATTTACCCATAACTCCTCTATTTGTAGATGTTGACTGCTTTATCTTCACAGAAGGGATCTCTTTCACACCCATGAGTTTGCACAGCTCTGTGAAGTCCAGCTCCACATCTAGTGTGAGCGATACAAAAACACACCGACATTGACTTTATGTGCTCTAGGGACTAGCACACAGCATTTGAACTCCAACAAACAGCATATCTTCGGACATGGCATATATTTTGGTTATTTAAAGATCACGTGAAGTCCAAATCTAGTCAGTCTATCTGTCTTTACAGTCACATACCTGCAGTTTTAGGTGGTTCTTCGTCGGTCACAGAATCCAGCTTGTCCACTTTCTCCTTGGAGGATTTTTCAACTCGTTTTTTCATCTTTTAAGCGGAAAACTAACCAGCAGTTGGTTAAACCTAAAACAAAACTAAATGATTAATAATTATAATAAACTCACAGTTGAGCAACTTTTATTCAGCTTCTTGCTCGCTCAGGTTGTATTCCGTTGCCATGCCAACAGCTGGCGCCTCACTTGAAATATGACACCTCGCGGATGGCGGCAAAAAGAAAACTCTGAAAATACACCGTTCTTGTAGATAAAACCTTACAAAAATGACCACAGTAATTTTTCTTGCCTCTATTAAATTTTTTTTTTTTAGCTTCACAGAAAATGAAATAAAATACATTTTGCATATCATACATGTATTTAACTGCAGGAACTATTTTTCTGGAGGTGTAATATGACCAAGTAAGAAGATGCAAGATGAATTAAGAGTAACTTGCTTTAATAAATGCTTTCACACATATCTAAAGGTGCTGATGAAAAGAGATTCATTTTTCAAATTAATATAATTCTTCTGTCAGGACATAATGGTAATATTTCTTAAATGTAATATACTATAATCTTTATGAAGTCTGAGTCAAAGTTTTGATCAAATTAAAGACACACATAGCATTTTAGTGATCATCCTGGATTAATTTTGATATAATTTTAATAACGAATGGCAGATAAATGCCTCAAATTAATAGATGCATCAGTATATATGAAAACATCAGTTAGCATTAATTGGAGTTCAAATGATGGTACACAATGTCAATGTGCTACGCAATAGTTAAAATTCACTTTATTTGAAGATGTAATGACTGTCCATACAGTTAAAATACGATTTGTCTGTATACCTGGAGTAATAATGGTTATGACCTAATAAAGAACTGTATCACAGATTCTCTGCTAAATGTATGAGCAACAGGCAAGTATATTCACAATAATGTAGTGCTTTTTATTAAAAAAAACAAACAAACAAAAAAAAAAAAAAAAAAAAAAAAAAAAAACAGCATTTTCAGTACTTTATAATTACAAACTTTGAACCAGAGTGGAAGTAGTTTTGACAAACTGTACACAACATCACAAAATGCCTGCCAGTCTGTCCATATACAATGCTTGCATCTTATTTTGTGATTGTCTAAAAAAAATAACTAAACAAATCACACAAAAACACACAAATACAAGCATTATATTTATGACCGCTATCACAAAAAAAACAGAACAATCTTTTCTCATTTGAAGAACAAAAAATTCAAAAGGAGATTAAGAACATGATATTGGGTCGACAGCTTATTTTTTCTGCCAAAATATCATTTTACATTTTTATGTTGGTTTGTTTTTTTAGTGTTCAACACTTTGCAGCAAAAAACGAGGAACATTATATCTTTTCGCCTCAAAAAGTAATAGAATAATAAGAATTAGAATAATGTTTAATATTAATTATTACGGTGACGGGTGCCAGGTGAGGGGTCACTGCGACGTCCCCTTCCACAAAGCCCATCCTCCCTCTCGCAATGAGCTCAATTCATGGTTTTGGGTAACAAAGTTTCAGACGGTTCGCCGCTTACGCCGGAAATTTGTAGCGATTATTAATCATAATGTATGTTGCTTTCTCGTCCGCTTCTCGAAAAGTTACATGTGACAGTTCTGTCAATACAAATCGCATAATAATCATAAGAATCTTAATAATAATAATACATATAGGGCTGAATCCTGTACAATTCAATACACAAAATCCATTATCAAGATATTGCTTTTGGAGACATTTCTCACATGTTCCTGTCTGTTTATATACATAGCTTGGCACTATACAACTTTCTTCCCTTTCGTTTGTCAGTTTTCATTGTTTTGTTTTTTTCCTTGCCGGCCCATCTAAGGGGTTTGAAATACTTATCTGTCATAGCTGATGCATTAAGGGCAAAAATCTCATCATGATTCTGTTCATAAACATTCTCCATGGCAACCTGAAAGGCCATTAAAAACAATAAAAGAAAAGAAAAAGAAAACAACAACAACACTAAAACCTGGACCCGGCCCCATCCCACCTGCCCTACAAGCCACTCACAAAAAATATGACATTACATGATACAATAAGTTCTTGTGAATTCATGAATTTAACCGTTTATTAACTGCTGTCAAGCCCTTAGTTGTTTTCCTCTTTCGTATTTATATTATAGAATTGGCTCGCACCCACGCATCCACAACACCGTAAAGAATCTCACACACGACCCATAAACAAAAACCGGCATTCTTACGGCGTTCTATAAAGCCAGCGTGCCCTTCCATGCTGCTAGTTTTTGTTTGTTTGTTTTGTTTTTTTTGTATTTACGTTTACTGGGGCATACACACTTACAAAAAAACGGGGCCGTGCTGGCAGCCATTCTAACCAATCGCAATGCCCACGATAACAGGAGCGAAACATTCAAGCCCAGTCCCGAAGTCCCGAGCTTACAAATATGGATACCCCCATCGTGCGCCATTCCTAATGTAATTACAGTATAACAAATAAAAAACAAACAGAAAAAGAAGGTAACATACTTATGTTTTGCTTTATCATACAGCATTGATCAATACTGCGCGAGTGTTAGTGTGTCTTATCCGTACATCTCCGGAAGCGAATTATGTCCTTGTTGTTAAAAGTGCAGTTAGCTCTTGCCTTTCTCTCTTTTTCTCAGTCTACGGGCAGTGTGTGTGCGCTACACTGCACCTCCTATGATGCTCCTATTTATTTTTCTTTCTTGGTTGCACTCAAGTCATTCCCAATGTCGACCACAAAGTAGCGCCAGACTCCCATGTTTCCATTTGCACCCGAAATGAAGGCCAAATATAGTACCACACAGTCATAGGAGACATTTGACCAGTGAAGTAGTTCATCTGCAACAATTCGGATAGAATTTCAAAGCAAACTTTCCTATGTCTGACACTTGTTCTTTTTAAATGCATCAAGCTTGACGGCTATGTCCTCAGTGCACGAAACTCTGGTCGGTCTCTCTTGTAGCTCCTTTAGAAAAAGAAACTGCGAGATATAAATCTGAACTTGTCGCCTTTCACCTCTGTTGACCCCCTCGTTTTCAGGTGTAGTCCACCTCTGCTCCTCCATATTCATTATTCTCTTGCTGCTCTGCAAGCGTGCTCGGCAGAGAGTGTAGTCAGCATTACTTCCTGCAAATAAATTCGCTCAGTCCAAGCGTCCGTCTGCGGAGGCGGCGACCAGAGCCTTCCTCCAGAAGATACGTCACATCTATCGCTGTACGGGAGACATAACGGGAGAATTAGTTTTCATCATAGAAGAGGTTACAGTAGATCTGTAGCAGTGTGGGGCAAAATGAGCAGATTATGAATACACATGGTGTTTAAAAGGTTTTTAAACATAGTTTTTTTTTATGTATATAAAACAAGGCTTCTGTGAATCAGTTCTTAAGATTTTTTTTTTTCAATTATTCAGAATAAAATAGGGCATATTAAATAATGACAATAAGCAATAACATTATATATTAATAATAATAAATAATATTATTACTATTTCCCAACTAAAACTGTAAAAATATGAATACAAAAATACATTATTGACTTAAATTAACATGTATGGCTGAATCTCAGAATAAGGTCAAGGATAAACAAAATTATAAAAGATAACATATATTTTGAAGTAAAATGTAACAGTTATATTATATTTTAGAACACAAAGTAATAATATTATGAATAGTATTAATTATTAATAGCAATAAAATAATTTCCAATCTAAAACTGTAAAATATAAATACTGTAAATTATAGACAATTAATGACATTTATCTAACAGAAAATGTCTAGGTCAAATTTCACTAAATAAATAAACAAACAAACAAACAAAACATTTTTTATGAAATATGCATATCAAATCTAAACAAAAACCACAACAATATATATTTTGTTGTATAGTATAATATAGTTTAACTTTAAAACACAAAATAATATCATATGAATCATTAATTTTAATATGAATAATATCATTATGAACATCTATGTAATGTCATTAATATAACTAGTGTAAAACTGTAAAATATGAATAAAATAACAAATGATTGACCACATTCACACTTTTGGGTGAATCTCACAGAAAGAAATGCCCAGGCCAAATTTGACCCCTACAAAATCTGAAATTTTTTTTTTTTCTTTTAAATCTGTGTATAAATGTAATATAGTTTGCATAAATATTCAGCAAATTATTTGAAAAACGTTCAGTAAAGTCGTAAAATACATCCTCCCCCTTTCAAAGAGCATCCGCATTGTGTGTTTGGAGCCACCAAATGAAGAAATGTATTTATTGTTACTGAATGACAACATGAAGCCAACATTAAAGATGCTTTTACCATTATTTACATATTGGTGAACCACTGAAAAATTAAAACGTGGGATTACAGTGAATAAATTACGATTGGAAGGAATGTAATGTACGCAAGCCTTTTGTATAAATAAATATTTTTCGCTCTACCCCCATTCTTCTTGCTGGGCGCCCGTTGCAGCGGTCGACGAATCTTGTTCAATCTCCACTCTCGGTGCTTCCCTTTCTTTTCCCGGATGGATGGAATGAAGAAGTGAAGAGGAGAGTGGAGGAGATCAAGGGATCCCCAATGCGTCCCTCCCTCCTCCTCCCCCTCTCTCTCGAGTGCCCTCCGGCCGTCCCTCTTCTCCTTCTCTCATCAAATTCACCCTCCTCTTCTTCCTCTATGTCTTCCTCCTCCCCACCTGTCCTCCTTTCCTGTGACGTGGATAGCTGGGGAACAGGGGCGCTGGAGTCCTCCTGAGGGGTCTCCATCTCTCCCTCCGCTCCTCTCCCTCCGACCTCGTCCCCATCTCTAGAGAAGCCAGCAGACAGCCGGTCACATGACGCGTTGGGGGAGGGCTCTTCATCACAGGCTGATGCACCTTTGGGCCGCTCGCTCTTCCAGGCAGAGCGGCCGCCGTTCCTCTTGTAGTTATCCGGCACATAGTGAGGCTGTAGAGAGAGAGAGAAAATAAATAAAGTGAGTGGAAGCAACTGGCATACTTAATTCATGACTGTTTGAATGAAAACTAGTCGATTAAGTAGTTATGAGTCAACAATGGGGGGAAAAAAACCCACAGATCTTTAATCAGATTTACAAACAGTAGATAACACCACTTCCCATCCCATCTAAAACTGTCTAAAACAATTAAAAATGATGGCCTATAACAATGTATGGGTGACTCACAAAATGTTCAGTCAAAATTTCAAACTTAAATTGGTCATATGATGCGATTTGAATTTTTCCTTTCTCTTGAAGTGTTACAAGCTCTTGGTGCAATAAAGAATATCTGTAAAGTTGCAAAGACTACAGTCTCAAATCCAAAGAGATATCTTATAAAGTTAAGAGTCAGCCACGCCTACCTAAAACGGCTCGTTTAAACACGCCACAACATGTCTACTTCACTGTGTGGGAAGATTTGCATAACTCCGCCTAAATGTTCACGCAAAGAAAGGTGGTGTAACTTTTATTCTCGCTGTAGTTTGTTGTTGCCGCCACCACCATGTCGTAAAGACGCTGTGTGCTTTGTTGTGAAAGCGAAACTACTTTGTTTGGTCTTCCAAAAGAGGACGATATCTGCTTCGTCATGCCTGGAGCTGATCCTGCTGGTCGCTGAGTAAATACAACTTTTTCTATGGATCGCCGGATCGGCCTTCCCGTGGACAAAAAAAAAAGAGAAAATGAGAAAAAGCGGAGTCCCAGCCCGCTCGTCACATGTCCTTCCTGATGCTCCTTCGTCTAAATCCCGCCGGCCGCGCCGTTTCCAATTCCTCTCTCACTCTATCCCCTCGGCCGTATCCTCACGCTTCACCCCCCCGGCCTCCGCTCATGTAGGCCGCCGTGTGTGCCACTGTTCGTGGTGAAAGCGAAACTACTTTGGTTGGTCTTCCAAAAATGGACACGACTAAAAATCAATGATTAAGTTGTATTTACAACACTGTTCCACCCAGAACAGTTCAACCCAAATATTAAGATGTGTGTAGCGCATTTTATGGAGGACTGTTTCCGATCCTGGTAGAGTAGACTACAATGCAAGCTGTTCTGACTCAAAGACTGTAAGTAAATTTTTTTATATTTAAAGAATTTATATTTTTTATATTAAGTGAGTTTTTTTGAGCCGTGAGCAGTGTTGTTTGTTGTTTGTCATTTCTCTGATCACAATGCAGACATGGTTTTATGTTTACGCGGTGCGATGCAACGTGTAAAAAGACAGTATAATCAGTAATTATGTCCCCACTGGATTAAACAAATGCCTCGTTATAATGGGTTTTCATGTTTTTGAATCATTACTCCGGCCTGACAGGGCATCACAATATGTAAAGGGGCGTAACATTTCCATCACACGCTTGAGGTATACAGTCTATAAACCCAATCACAACGCATTGGATAGTTGGCCAATCACAGCACACCTTGCTTTTTTTCAGACTGATGAGCTTTGTAAAATCGACATGTTTCAGAAAGGCGGAGCATAGCGGAGAAACAATAATGTACAGTATATGAAAAATAATGTTTTTTTAACCTTAAACAACATAAACACATTTCATTAATCACCAAATACACAAAATTATGTTCTTTTAGCAGCACCATATGACCCCTTTAAAAAAAATCAACACATAAATAAAATAGTTTTTACCCCATTAGTAATAGTACAAACAAGTAAATACTACATTAATTATCATAAATATTACAAATAAATATAGAAAACCAATTATTGTGTTATCTTAAAAATATGAATAAAATATCTCTTCTTCATAAAAAATTTATGCTGAATCTCAGAAAGATCTGTCCCAAACAAAAACAAAAAAATCTGTACCTGTATGAGATCAAACTTCAAATCAAATCAATAATAGTGAGTAATATGATAAGTGTGTCAATAAGTGCATCTGAAATTTTCTTCTAAATAAGCAATTTTATCCGGCTCCTATTGTTGTTCAGCTATTTCTCTTAATTGGCATGAACAGGACCTATATATGCCATTAGAGTAATTACTGAACCTAAACATAGAGCTATACAATGCTCATTTTAGATGCCAAATGTCAGATGGCACTTATTATTTTATAGCAAGTAAAGCAGCAAGGAAACATGAGTAAAAAAAATTGGTTGTCATAATATGTTATGGGTTAATCTCAGAAAAGAACTGTCCAGGTCAAATTTCACCCTCAAAAAACACAGCGACATATTGTGATATATGTAACAGTTTATATTAATATTAAATGTGAACCACTAAAAGACCCAAAATATATTTTGTAACATATTAAATAATAAAATATATCAATTTAAATATTTTAAAAAAAACTAAAACTAAAAAAAAACTTGCTACGTGTCTGATTAAGCTTAACTGAGACTTTGTGTTCATAGCACTTGCAATATCATTCTCTTTTGTGTGATTTTGATTGCTTCCTTGGTCCAATTTTTAAGTCGCTTTTGTATACAAGCATCTGCTAAATGGGACTAAATGTAAATGTGATTAGCTATTCCAATAATATAATTATTAATCTTGTCATACAAAAAATCTTCATGGTTCTAAAAATCCTTATTTTTTCACTTATTTATCAGTTTTGTGAGATTCCTAGCTTATACAACTACTCACTGAGAAGTCCCTCTTCGGTGTCAGTCTTTTGGGGAAGTGGTTGAACGCATAGGGCTTGGTGCACACTGGGTACCGGTTGCGGTGGATCTTGTAGAACAGGTGTGCTGATTTATCCAGCCGGTAGTCGCAGATGTAAACATCCTGTTCCTTTACCCCTTTCGGACGACCTGAATCCATTAGCGAGAGCATCAGGCATTAGCATGCAAAGCGTATGGTGGTTTTCATGTTTTCAGCATGTAACATCTGGTTCAGTGCATTTCTTGGATCTCACTGTTGATTTGTTTATGTAAAACTGTTGTACGTGTGAATGTCTCACCCTTGCAGTAAGTATACAGGTCCAACACACAGCATGTTCCCACCACCGCCTCCAGAGGTATGATCTCATACAGAGGCACTCGGAACAACTCGTTATGATAGAAGCGGCGGGAAGGAGAGTGGTGCGTCTCATGGGGACGGAAGTAGTGATGACCAAAGGCAAACCTCTCACCTCTAAAGAGAGAGAAAGTGAGTCGAGATCAAATCTAAGGTCCATGCGATTTAGTAAAGTAAGACATATTCCTTTCAAACAATCCCACCTCTACAACCAGAAGCTATTGACAGGAGGATAAGAACTTTGTTTAAGCCTGAGCCTAACACCTGTGTCCCTACTACAACACCACAAGATTCCAGCGACAAGCAATTTTTCTGGCCACACTCAGTTTAAAAAAAAAATAGAATCTCTGCAGGAAAGTAATGGGAGTCACCAGATCGGGGTGTTTTTAGACCATGTTTCCTGATTGGCTGATGTCATAGTGACGGTAGGTTTAGGGGTGGGGTTAGGTAAGGGGGATCATTTTGATTGCATGATTGAGAAGCACCCTGCAGTTTGAAAACACCCACAAATTCAGAAACGCCCACTTTTGCTCTGGAGAGACCTCAGTCTCCCACACTATACGTGACGCGAACCCTGTGACGTTACAGAATCATCAAATATCAATCATCAGAACATGTGTGGTGAGATCTCAGTTGAAGCGCACTGCTCTTTCAACGAAATGGATACGTTCTTAATCCTAATTCTAAACTATTAGGAATAGACTCTTTAACGGTCATCTTTGCTTTAATTTATTTTCAACATCTGCGGTAAACTATCTATTGTTGCTTTCAGTTTGGCTATAAGGTAATGCAATATGATATTTAAAACTCATTTAGACCACGTTAACTTTTATAAAGCACATAAATCAATGAGATGAGCTACTCTCATGTTGTTGTTCCAGCCACGACCTTGCAGAAATAGAAACCGTTTCTAAATTTGAAATTTTGCGTATCGGCGTCGAGGCTAGTTAGAACAAAACCTCCGATTAACATGGAAAAGATACCTTTTATCCCGTGCCACGGCGTCGCGTGTAGTTAGGACAGGGTGTAACCTTTACGCTAAACATTAGGGTGATAGGAATGTTGTTCCATGGTCAACAGGAATGTCAATGCTTAATTCTGAATCAAGAGTGCAAATAACTATTTGAATACGAACGTTTGATAGCACTTTAGTTTAGGGACTAATTCTCACTTTTAACTAGTTGCTTATTAGCATGTGTAATACTAGCATACTGGCTGTTTATTAGTACTTATAAAGCACATACAAATAACCCCAAAAAGGGATAGTTCACCTAAAAACGAAAGTTCTATCAGTAATTACTCACCCTCATGTTGTTCCAAACCTGTAAGACCTTCATTCATCTTCGGAACACAAATTAAGATATTTTTTGATGCATTCCGAGAGCTCTCTCGCAAAGAAAACAAAAATAATGACTTCATTCAACAACTTCTTCTCTTCCAGCTTCTGTGTCAGTCTTTGCCGCTCGTTCAGAGATTACCACGATGCAAGCGTGTAGCGCTGCTGACGCAGGAAATTGTTGAATAAAGTCGTTATTTTTGTTTTCTTCGTGCACAAAAAGTATTCTTGTAGCTTCATAATATTACGCTTGAACCGATGATGTCACATTTTTTTAACAATGTCCTTACTACCTTTCTGTGCCTTGAACGTGGTAGTTGCGTTGCTGTCTATGGGAGGGTCAGAAAGCTCTTGGAATTAATCAAAAATATCTTAATTTGTGTTCCGAAGATGAACGAAGGTATTACGGGTTTGAAAAACGACATGGGTGAGTAATTAATGACAGAATATTCATTTTTGGGTGAACTATCCCTTTAATCCTTTCAATACCTTAATTTAACAACTACCTTACTAAGTATTAATAAGCAGCAAATTTGGAATTTATTGAGGCAAAAGTCGTAGTTAATAAGTGTAGTGAATCTCACTTTTCGTTTTTCCAGAGTTTCTCAATACGGAAGATGTCCAGTTTGTCTCTGTTGATATGAGACAGGAGACGGTATGACTGACGCACCGGCTGGCCTTCTGTAGTGCGTCTGCTGTCTCTCATGAGGTACACACAGTCACCTGCAACAGCCACACGCAAACATAAATAAACCTAACCACATCTGAACCAAAATATTACAATATACACTACAGCTGGAAGTTTTTAAAAATATGTTTGAAAAATGTCTCATGCTCAGCAAGACTGCATATATTTGATCAAAAACACAGTAATATTGCGAAATATTATTAAAATTTTAAATAACCATTTTCTATTTGAATATTCTAATATTTACTATGCTACCTTGCCATGCATAAGATCAATAGTTGTACAGTTGTACTGCTTATTACTTTTGGGGGATTCGTTGATAAACAGAAAGAGCTCAAACCAGAAATATACTTGTAATATCAATCTTTATTGTCTTTTTTATCTATATAATTTGTCAATGCTGTATAAAAGCATTAATTTCTTTAAAAATAAATAAATAAACTGCCCCCCAAACTTTTGAACAGTATTACTATTTGATTTCACACACACACATCACTTACCCTGCTGCCTAGTAAGTCATCACGAAGCAGGCATATATAATAGATGGATCCTGACTGGGCATAACTGGGTTGGGGCACCATTGGGACCTCCTTTTGAAACATGACAGGAAATGCATAAAAGATAAAAACACAAAAAAAGCTTTCAAAAGTTCCATACATCCTGAATGACAGAGTAAACCTTATCCTGGGGTGACCTTTAAAATGTTGTGATAAGAGACCATATGGCCGTGCTAAACATAGTCAGAGAGGAAGAAAGAATTGTAAAGTTACACAGACTGAAAGGTCACATACCCTGTCCACTGGACGAGGGTCACACTGCTCACAGAGATAATGCTCCACATCGGCCTCCAATCGCATACAATCACAGTGCTGCCACACCTGACAGACATAAACAGAGAGATACCTATTACCTATACTTACCCCAATTACACATGGTTTCAAATCATTACACAACATATTACATGAACAACATGAATAATGATAGAATAATGAATATTTAAATTAGTATATTAGCCTGTGGTTTTATCGTTACCTAAAACTAAAAGTATTGAAAATCTTTTTTTGGTAACTGAAATGATGTAGAAATAAAAGAACCTATAAATATTAGATGAAAAACAAACTAAAAGAAAATTAGAAATGTTCTTTTTTTTTTCTCAACTGCTCTACAACACGTTTAGGTTGAATTCCTAAAATTACAAACTAAAATTAATATAAGTAAAGCTAATTCAATACAAGAAAAAATAATACAACTTTTTAGACATGATTAACCAGTAGAAATGTGTCAACCGGTAGAGATTTTAGACTATCGTCTCTATCGTGGTTACACGCATATGTGACGTTGTGGTTGCTGTGCTACATGGTCGTGAAAACTTACCGTTTGCATGCGTTTTTAAGCATTGCATTTTACAAACAAGTGATTTTAAGCCCTTGAAATGCAATCAGCAGCAAAAAATAACTCCTTTCACTATATGTGCACGCTGTCTGAGAAACTGTCAGAGAGGTGCACGCACATGAATGCAGTGCTCATAGAGCACGGGAGTATTGAACTGAGTTATTTTTGCCACTTTGTAGCCTTTGAACGGTTAAATACACACACTTGTATATGACAAAATTCCCATCTTCGCAAGTATAAGTAAACACAGTAGGTCTTAAGTGAAGGCAAACAGCTGCGAAAGAAAACAAGTAAAACTAAATTGGAGCCGAGCAGCTCTTAAAGTGACAGCAGTCTAATATTCCTGCTGTCTGTCATTCATGTTAATCAAACAACAAAAGAGAGAAAATCTCTCACTGCTCTGTCTTGACTAATCACTTTTGTAACTTTAATAAAAAAAGAGATATATTTAATTTACACAGTGACGAATATGCAGTGTTTTTTAAACATCTGATTACTTTATACAATATGTAGCATTTCTCAATAATTTGTTCCACTGTAATTTTTTTGTCCTATTGCTTGTAATTAGTTCCTTATTATTAATTACTGACTGTTTACTTGTCTTCGGTGAGCTTGAGTTTTTGTTTTTATTTAGGCTGGTATTAGTTTTTTGTGATACTGACACTGATGACAAAAAGTATGACATTTCTATGGTATCAAAAATGTCGATATCATAAAAACCTTATTAAAAGCAAAAATATCTATATCATGATATATATTGTTACCGTGAAATAAAAATACTCATATCGAGATATAAGAATTTGGTCATATTGCAATGCAGCTGGTATGGTGTTCTAGATGGTTGCTTTTTATGACAAGTCAAAAGACTGTATTCCCAAGCCTCTTTAATATTCAGGTCCCTAGATATGAAATCTGATCACTCCTTGCCAATTTTACAGTCTATCAGGTGAAAATCTTTAGTTTGGTCACTTTGAAAAGTAATGCCACAGAGCTCTCCTCAACAGGGAGATTAGGGATTCAAATCCCTAATCTTATGTATGAGCACATACCATGCACTTCTCACACTGGATCATGAGCCCCTCATCCTTGTACATGCCACAGATGCAGCGAATCACATCATCATCTTTGTCATGACTGCCCCCTCCATCATGGTGATGGTGGGCGTGGTCTCTCTCCAGCGAATCAGAGCTGTCGGCCTCACTGGCAGTCTCGCCCACAATCTCATCAATCTGAACAGCAGCCTCATGACGCGCACCGTAGTACGCCTTCCTCAGCCGGCACACGTCACGACCCACAGCAGACTTACGGCCATAATATTTCTGTTGAGAATAAGGAAAAGTACAAGAGAGATTAAGGAAAGTAATGCAGAATATGCCAGAGAAGATACTTTGAAGTGATTTCGACATGTCCAATTAACTGTGAAAAATATAAAATATTTCTGTTTTTTTTTTATTTAAAACTTTTTTAATGAGGACAAAAATACTAAGTGCACCGATTGTCCACTTGTTTATCACTTATTTATTTGTCATACTCTGAGTACTTCTTACATTAACTAAAATGATTTTATTAACTATAGTTATTTTCAATATCATTACTTATAATGACATCACAAAGACATCATCATACATCAGTAGGCTATATCATAGCCTACTATAATCATATTTGTGAGTAGGGGTGGGTAAACACGTAACAGTATATTGGATGCGGGCACCTCTTAAAGTGACAGCAGTCTAATAATCCTGCTGTCTGTCACTCATGTTAATGGTGACAAGAATTGTGAAATTTCTATAGTATCAAAAATTTTGATATCATAAAGACCTTATTTAAAGCAAAAATAACTATATTGTGATATATATCGTTACAGTGAAATAAAAATAATTACTCGTATCGTGATATAAGACTTTGTTCATACCGCCCACCCCTATTTGAGAGCAATAGGGCCTTTTGCACCACTTTAGTTCCAGAACTAAATGTACAGTACTAAAGTACTGGGACGATTTCGCGCAAACTATTTCCCAGTACCATTTAAAGGGTTACATTCGCACCGAGAGTGTGTACTAAGAAGTGACGTAAGCCGGTCGACAGCGTCGTCATTTGTGTGCGGCGTTCAACAACAGAAACAAAGAAAAACAACATTAACAACAGGAGGATGGAGGACGCTGTGATCGGAGCGGTGTTTTTGTTGTCTCGCGGGTTTCACAGTGGACATGTAAAGTCGACGTATACGTAAAGCGATTAAAAGAACAGAAAGGAGGACTAAGAATCTCCAACGACAACTGGCAGTGCTACATTTGCTACAAGTGCCTGCACTTCAGCGTCCATCCATCTATCGCTGTTCTCCATACTGGCGAAATAAGTTGACAATGTTTACAGTATGTTTACACGCGTTTTAAATCATGGCAGGTGAGGGCGTTTTCATACGCGTTTGGCCAATCAATGTCTCCTTACTTTACGGGTAGTACCAGTTGTGCTGGTTAAGACCCTGCTCCGGAGTAGGAGCTAAATTGGTTCTCGAAAAAGGCAGTCCGGTAATAAAATCGCACCCAGTTCCGGTGGAGCGAAAACGCCAAAAATGGGTAGTTCCACAATTAGTTCTGGTACTATGAAAAGCTTCCCGCAGTGCGAAAGGCCCTAGTGAGTATAAGAGAAGTGGGACTAACCTCAGCATTACGAAACACTTTCAGCATGTCCAAATCAAATGCCTCGACGGTTTTGTAGTGCCCAGTGAGGATCTGCTTCTCTATGGTACTGAGATCTAGCGGATCGGTGATCTTCTCATAGTACTGTACGTTCCTGTTGACGCATATGGACATATCACAAAAAGTAAGTATAGCCACGAAGGATGAAGATGTTACAGTGACCATAAGACACATCTTTGACTGTTCTCACAGCAGTTATTAATAGCTCAGAATGTTATAAGAACCATATTTGCAGGTCCCTGACAACCTTTTTAGACCCTTTAACTGCACCAAATATTTAAAAAGTACATATTGATATAGTAAATAATCTGTACTAAGAACATAATATTGTTCTCACCTCTTCCTAGAAGGTAGGTTAAGCAGCGGAGCAGCAAGAGTCTGACCAGATGAATCTTCAAAGAACAAGAAAGCAACTGATTATGTGAGAATGCATATCATACGCAGTGTTTAATTGAAAGTAAGTCTCATGATGCTGAGGCAATAAAACAAAAATGCACTACAATTAGATTGAAACTAGAATTAACATTCTAGATGAAATCAAAGCTTTTTGCAGAATCGCATAACACACTAATTGAATTTTGCATAACTAAATCATTTAAAATGAGATTTCCAGCAGAACAATTAAGTAATGAGTGTCAGCACTTGGTAATAAGTTCACAACCAATTGCAGTCTAGATCAGATGTTTTCAACCTTTTAGGACATGCGCCCCCCTCAACATCCAACAAAACCCGCCTAATTGCTACTCAAAACTAGCCCAAAATTACAAAACGCGGCAAGTGTTAAAGTAGCCCAATTCTGAGGGAAAACCGCGGACTTGGCAACACTGAGCGTGAGTGATACTCCAGCCAACTCTGCTCTAACTGTCGACTAGCAGTGGGAGTCAGATTGCCCCCTAGTGGATGGCTAAAGATTTGTTAACTCGTTCATAAATTCTCAACGGAACTTCTGAGTTAACGGATGCTTGCGCCCCCCTTGACAGGTGCGCCCCACAGGTTGAAAACCCCTGGTCTAGACAACCGACTGTCTCACAAACTACAAATGCATGTCAAAATCAATGTCTACACCACGATTATGACCTTTGCTTCTTGCTTTGCATAATAAAAATTATTATGCAGTCATTAAAGTGACTGCCAACAATAAGATCAATAGCAAAAACTGAATTTTTTTTTTTTTTTTTTTTTAAGTATGATGGTTTGTGTGAATGAATTAGTGTCTGTTTACCCTTGTAGCTTGTGATCATGTCACATATCTCCTTGAAGATGTGTGCCAGGCGTGCAGTGCGTGTAACTTCCGTGTTCTCCTCAGCTGCCGCAAGTCTGCGTGTGCGCACAGAGCGTGACGTCTGCAGCGCGGAGAACTGAGTCAGAAATACATCTGGAAAAAAGCAACACACAATGCTAATCGTGCAACATTTACCTGAAGACTCAAAGCAGAATAATGACACTTGAGATCAAGTTGATGAATTGTGCGCATGTCCACACACCTGACTTGATGTTGCCATCATCACGGATGACTCCTCCCCAGCGTTGTGTAAAGAGACAGACCACTGTTCTCCCTCTCTCGGTCTCTCTCTCCCTCTCGCTTCAGAAGTTCCTGTTTCTCCCGCATCTTCTCCCAATTCCGCAGTAGGAACACTCGATGTTTCAGCACAAAGTTCCTAAATTCAACAAGAAACCAGCAGAGGATGTCTGAGTGTGAGAGATCGGTCTATTATATTAGAGGTCGTTTCATATAAAGTCACTCCGTTTATTTCAATGTGCCAAATGTAAAATGAAATTATGACTGTTTTTGTTACAAATACATCCTCTACTGGTAATTGGACTTGCAAAGCGTGTAAAATATGACCCTTTAAAACCAGAAAATAAAAAGTGTGTGATGGCATCCTACCTCTCTCTGTTTGACATAGGCTTCATTAAAAGGTGCTGGTAAAACTTGCTGCTGTCACTGGACTCTTCCTCCTTAATGGTCAAATACAAAATAATGGTTTTGCATTAGGAAAATGTTGTACTAGCAGCTACTGTAGCCAATAGTAGTGCATCATTATTGAATGTACTGTGTCATACCCGTTTCTTCAGTGAGTGTTTGGACTTGCGTTTCTCTTTCAGTCTCCCCAGCCTCCGGGCTCCGCCCCCTGATCCACCCCCTTTCCCAGGCAGCCCATTGATTCGCTGGCTCTTGCCACCAATGATGCCACGGCAACACTCTGAGCCACACTTGCAGACTTGCTGCATAGCAACAAGAGCAGAGAAACATTATCATTTGGCAAGCAAGAGGAAAATGTTAAACATCTACTACAGGTCCAATCCACCAGTATATCAAAAACCTGATGTTAACCGATGTAAACTATCAGTGGTAATCAACCTTGTCAATGTGAAATATTATAATAAATAAATAAAAATAAAAGCTTACAAAATTTTTTTTTAAATTCTCAAGTCTTCTAAACTCTGTGGCTGAAGTTATTAAGCAGCTATGAGTGATTGAATCAACACCACCGATCCGGATGAATGAAGTACAAGCATCCGCTACAAAACACAGCTGCATACATACACACTGTGCATGTGTATGTACATGCTTCAGACAGGCACGTTCCTGACATGCAGGATACAGGTGGCCTCAACTCTTCCAACATACCTGTTCTTCTGTGTTGAAGGAGTGGAAGTTGTAGTCATATGTCAGCTCTGTTCCGCTGTCGACGTCTTTCAAAGCAAACAGACCAATACGGTACACTCCATTCACCGACCTGAAAGAAAGACGGACAGACTGATGATTTAAACTCAACTCAACCTTAGTCAAGTTTCTAAAGCAATAATAGAGAAAGCTGCGGAGCATCACTACTCTAGTATTTCAGTGTCACATGATCCTTCAGAAATCATTCTAATATCCTGTTTTCTTGCTCAAGAAACATTTCTTTTATATTATCAACACTGAAAACAGTTGTGCTGCTTAATATTTCTGTGGAAACCGTGAACATTTTTGTCAGGACTCGTCAATGAATACAAATTTTTTTTGCAACAATGTCACTTGATCTAATGATCTACTGTCCCTTTTGATCAATTTCCTGAATAAGACTACTATTTTCTTTCCAAAAACTGTTGAACTGTAGTGTAATCATGTTAAACACCTTGTCTGTCTTACTGCTTTAATATATTGTAGCTATGCTGCATATGAATGTTGAGCATTGAAAGCAAATGAACTCAAGCAACATCAAGCATTCTGGGCTTGATATTGAACAACTAGGCTGAGTTGTACATTATGCAATAAGGTAGAATGAGGCCATTTTGCCACAGATGTGGGTGTGTGTGTGCTCTAACAGCTAACCACTGGGCAGCACAGCTGTGTCCCCCACCCTAAAACACAAGTTATAGATAATCGCTCTTCTGTGACAAGATGGATGATCTGCCACCATCCAGCCTACAAGCACTGTTTTTAATGTGTGTATGTGTGTGTGAAAGAGAAAAACGTAGACAGAGCAAGAGATGGAGGAGATTACATTTTTCTGTGGACTATGTGTGAACACCAACACCTAATGTGTGTGTAATTGTGTTACGGTACCAAGCAGATGTTGGTCACTGACCTGGATCTTAAGTTCACAATCTTGTTGCTAATATATAATCCTTCAGATTTTGACTAATTAAGCTAATTTATGAAACAACAGTTTCAACAGCAGTGACCTCTTCCTCTTTAATTTGTTCAACATGACCATGGTTTGTTCATAATACAGCAATTTCTAAAGGATAAAGTCATTGCTCACTCAGTACTTGTGGTCGTCCACGTCCCCAGTGACTCATCGTTAAAAATGACCTTTCTGATTCAGAACCTGATGGAATTTTATTATCGTACTTCTTCAGTGACTCATCAACCGTTTTGTTTTACTCACCATTTCTGCATCTCACAGTTGGGCTCGCAGCTGTGGTTGACAAAGCGAGCCTCGTTGCCCATGCGGTAGCTGTCGATGACCATGCCGCTGTCCAGGTTCAGACAGTAGTGGCCACTGTGGGAGAAGTACTGCTCCATCATGCGACTCCTAAACACAAAACAGACTTGCTGAATATATGATAATATTCTTCAGAACAGCAGATTAAACAATCAATCAAGTAAAACTAAACTAAAAGTCTTTCCCGAGTCCTGTCAACTCTAAACTGTCCTATCATCATGAAGTCAAAAACGCGAAAAAAATCAAATTAATTAAAAAATAATAATGCTGTAAATAAGTTCAGTTTCTTGCACAAAGACGGGCAGCCGCTGACTTGCATTTTATGAATCACCAAGGTTTCAGCAAAAAATCTTCTTTACTGTTCTACTCAAGAAAAAAAACTCGCCTAAATCTTGGATGGCCTGAGGGTAAGCAAATTAACAGCAAACTTTCATTTTTGGGTGAACTATCCCTTTAATAGTGCAATGTAGTTGCTACCAAAGTCCCTTTAAGACAAGTCATATCACTCGGAAACTTTGAAACGCCTCTCGGGCATGCAAGTGCAACTCCTATTTCTTTGAATGGGGAAACATCAAATTTTCCAAAACTGTTCATGAAGCTTGCGATTAAATTTCATATTTGAAATCACCAAAGAAATCTGACGACAAATGTATCTTAAATTTTGTTTATTTCGCTCAAATAGCATTATAAACGTGTATTTATTTTCAGGCTAGATCAGCCAGTGCGCATGCGCAGTCCTAAGCGCACATTTTAGAGCGCTGTTTCTATAGCAACCGGGACTCCTAACAGCAGCAGCAGACACACGCCGACTTTACTGATTAGCGATTGGCTCTTTCATTCAGAAGGCGGAGCTTCCTGCGATTGAGTGGCCATATTGAGCGTTGCATTTTCCCCCATTAATTTTTCCGTTGCATTTTTGCCCATAGCAACCAAGTCTTTGGTTGCTACCCTCTAATTCTTAGTTAGAATGTTTTAAATGTTTATATCTTTGTGCAATTTTGTGCATAGTTTTAAATCAACACTATTAAAAATGGTAGTAATTTAATTATCTTTTATGTATTTTTTTACGATATTGTATTTCCAGCTGTATTAAACATCACATATGTTCTGATGGTTTGCGATTTTGTCGATGTGATTTTGCTCTGACTTTGTGTCAGTATTCTGCTTTAAAAAATATATATATATATATTATAGTCAACGCAACCATATAACTGAAAAAAAAAAAAAAATGTAATCCTGAAAAGGTTTTACAGAGAATTGAGCTTCACAGGAAATTGGAATTAAAGGTAGTTCCCCAAAAAAAAGAAACTTGCGGTTTATCTGCTTACCCCCCAGGGCATCCAAGATGTAGGTGACTTTGGTTCTTCAGTAGAACACAAACGAAGATTTTTAACTCAAAATTGTTGCAGTCTGTCAGTCATATAATGCAAGTGAACAGGAATCACGGCTTTGAGTCAAAAAAACATACACAAACAAAACCAAATTAAACCCTGCGGATCGTGACGATACATTGATGTGTACAGACACAACGATCGATCTGTGCAAGAAACTGAACATTATTTATATCGTTTTTTTACCTCTGATTCACGCAATGTCTGAACTGTCCTGAGCGTGGTCGCGTCTTCTTCTTCAGCCTGCGCATGAGGCGTCTATTTCTTCTTGCTTTACGGCAGATCGCAGAATTATAAGTGCATTACTGCCACCTATCTCTCAAGTCGACCACTGACACTCCTAATTGAGATTGTAGATAGAGTGTCAATGGTCCATTTGAGAGATAGGTGGCGGTAATGCACTTAT
This sequence comes from Sinocyclocheilus anophthalmus, assembly GCA_018155175.1. Lineage (NCBI taxonomy): Eukaryota > Metazoa > Chordata > Actinopteri > Cypriniformes > Cyprinidae > Sinocyclocheilus > Sinocyclocheilus anophthalmus. The sequence continues at coordinate 85,361 of JADLZN010003164.1, read as the reverse complement.
AAGTCTGCGATCCGCCTTAAGGCAAGAAGAAGAAGACGCGTCACATGCCAGCGAGAAGACAACGGATCATGACAGTTGGACATAGTGGTGTATTAGAGGTAAAAAAATTTATATAAATACTGTTCAGTTTCTTGCACAGAGCGATCGTTTCGTGTCTTTACACATCAATGTATCGTCACGAGCCGCAGGGTTTAATTTGGTTTTGTTTGTGTATGTTTTTTTAACTCTCAAAGCCGTGATTGCTATTCACTTACATTATATGACTGACAGACTGCAACAATTTTTGGTTAAAAATCTTCGTTTGTGTTCTACTGAAGAAACAAAGTCACCTACATCTTGGATGACATGGGGGTAAGCAGATAAACATCAAATTTCCATTTTTGGGTGAACTATCCCTTTAACTAAATTGTTGCATATTAAAACTAATTGAAGTATGTGTCTCCTCTTGTTTAAAGGCAAAATGTGGCTAACCTGAATTCCTGTTCGCTGACCACCTCTCCCAAGTACTCGATGATGAATTGGCTGGAACGTAGGGGCTGCTTGGTTCGAATCCCCCAGCCCTTCCCTTCAGCCCGGAAGCGCTCGAGGCACTGCACCCACTCATGCCTCTGGATACGCTGGTTATCACATTGATCATCACAAGGACATGTACTTGGAGAACACTCAGCAAAGATCATCCTAAGGCAGACAGATATAAGAAAACCATGGGATCCACAGCTGCACTAATGGGTAAGCAGAGGAGAAGTAGTAAACCTCTTACCTGTTTAGACAGTCATCCTGACAGCCCTTCTCACTGTGCTCTTCAGGCAGCCTGCAGTTACAGGTAGTGGCTTCGTAGCCAGAAAGAGGCTTCACATCCACATAGACATCTAAGAGGGAAAATATCAATGCATTAGTTTCAAACATTTGCAAACCTACGCATGGAAAACACAAAGTGTACAAAAATGAGAGCAGGATAGTCAGGAAGGAATCTACAACTCCCAGTCCTGCCAAATCAGTATATTTATGGAAACTCAAGCATGTTCTGCTCTACAGTGTTGTTGAGCTTATGGGTAGTGACAAAAACTAATGAAAATCTGCTTACTGGATCTGATCTTCTTGTAGAGAGGCACATCAGGTCTCTTGTAGAGCTACAAAGAACAAAGATGTATCCTTGAGTATATGGATTAAACTACTTAAAATCATTATAGATATTGAAACTTGTTTTCAGAAAATATATCCTAAACTAAGTTTATTTATATTACCCCTTTGGCAAAATATTTTTCATAAAGGAGCATAAACCTTATTACATTTGGTTAGATTTATGCTTATACCAAGGGGAAAAGCATTTGCCAATGGAGGGAAGAAAAATTAACTTATTTGAAAACTTAATAATAAACTTAATAATAAAAATAATAATATTATTATCCTACAAATAAATGTATCTTGTTTAAATTATGTTTATTGGATGATTTTGAAGCAAAAAAAACATAAATGACAAATGCAGCTGTCAAGAAAGATGTGGTTTTAAGGAGCTACCTGATCATGTTTCCAAAGCCACAGGATGTCATAAGGCAGCTGGAAATCAATGCGTTTCTGTCTCAAGTATTTCCCTGGACAAACACAGAAGACAAATAGCAGTTACTAATTCAATCTCTTTGTCCTTTCACTTGAGGCTGCGCCATTCCAATATTGAATCAACTAATCACCTCATAACTCATAAACCATAACTAATCAGCCTGATTGCCCATGGGGCCATACATAATGAACTGGTTAGAAATGACAATGAAAGCTGTATACCGGCAAATCCACAAGCTTACTCGTTGAAATAATAGTTCTTTAAAACAGTTAAGTTGAAAAATGAATCCTAAATCAAACTGTCTACCAAACTGCAATTAGATATAGAGATAAATTAAGTGATGCGTGTCAAAATCTGCAGATTTAGAACCAAAACAAACAAAAAAAAAAAAAAAAACTTGCAAGCTAAGCTTAAATGAAAAACTCACCAACATGAATGGGGGCAGGAAAAAGTCCATACTCATGTTCACCTGGAGTGTATTCCAACTTCTCCTTCTTTAGTTGTAGCAGCTGACTGCGAGGACTGATGGGGATATGGAGACAGGTTAAGTTTATTTTCCTGGTATATGAATGTTAGATAATAAGACTCTAATGTTCATCCTTACTCGTCAGTCTTGTACACATCAGAGTAAAGCCCAGCCTTTTGAAACTTCTTTTTGGGTGGTCTAGCAACTCTCTTCTCCCGCTGACTGGTCACTGATGGGTTTGGGGCTTGTTCCACGGAAGTAGGGCCTGTGCGCTCTGGGGAGGATTGGCCATCAGGTTTTCCCTCCAGAGCACTGCAAAGAAAACCAGTAATTTATTATGAGATTAACCCCCGGTTTCACAGACAAGGCTTAAACCTAGTCCCAGACTAAAATGCAATTCTGAACTGTTTCAACTGAAAGAAATTTGCACTGACTGATCTTAAAATATATCAGTGCCTTTGTTTTGTTGCACACCAGTAATGTTTTTGCAAAGGTATGTAAAAAAAAAAAAAAAAAGTACTCAAATGTCCTAATTGAACTATGGCCTAATCCTGGTTTAGTCTAAGCCCTGTCTGTGAAACTGGGCCTATGACTTTTGTGGTGTTTAAGTCAACATTAAATTGATTTGATCATTACAGCAACATTAAAGGTTCTAAAAAGTGTATTGTGGAGGAAAGTAAAAAGGAAATTTCAGAGAAAATTAATTTGATTTTACAGAAGCTTTTTTGTCCAGGATATGGAGACAGAGATGTTTTAAGGGAAGAAAATAGGTTGATTTTGATTTCATGTTGATTTTAAACAGGTTTTGGAGATAATATTTATTTCATGCTTGCATGCTGATCCGTGTTAATTCAAAGCCATTACTCTAGTCTTCAGTGTCACATGATACTTCAGAAACCATTCTAATATGGTGAAATGGTTCTAAATTACTTATCAATATTGAAAACAGTTGTACAACTTAATCTTTTTTGTGGAAACCGTGATACATTTTTTAAGATTCTTTGATGAACAAAGTTCAAAAGAACAGAATTTATTTGAAATCTTTTTATAACAAATGTCTTTACTGTCCCTTTTGATCAATTTAATGCATCCTTGCTGAATAAAAGTATTAATTTCTTCCAAAAAAAAAATAAAAAATCTACATTTTGAACAGTTGCATATTTTGTACCGCATACCTGCGAAAACAATGCATTTCCTCCTGTGTCAACCATCCCCTCCCTCCTTCTGTTCTAGATCTTGCCATCACATCTTCCTCTCTAGCAGCTGGTCCTTCTTCTTCTTCCTCCCCCTCTCTTTCCTCTGCCGGTTCCTCTTCTTCCTCGTCACCTCCTTCTGTCTCCCTTTCCCAGCGTTTTCTTTTGCGTCCCTTTCTGCGCTGACTCTGTATTACAGACTCAATGACATCAACCACGGTGTCTCCCTCCCAAAGCACACTTCCTCTGTGCCTTTCAGGTAAAGGGTGGTTCTCTTGTTCAGATGTCTGTGGTGGGGGCGACGGGGGAGGCGAGGGCAGCGGGTGCTTGCGGGGACGGCCTGGACCTCGTTTTTTCACCATGTTGTTTCCTGTGCGTGCTTGCCTCTGGAGCTTCTTTGCACGAAGGATCTTGTTGACATGGTGCAGGTTGTTTTTGGGAGGGGGCCGATGGGAGTGATGCGAAGGGGGGGAGTTACGACAGCATGCAGGCTGGGAGGAGCACGTGGAGGGACTAGCCTGGCGGCTAGAGGGCCGGAGAGCTGTGATGCTTCCAGGCTGGTCGAGAGTGCAGTGAGAAAGGCAAGAGGCAGAGTGTGAGAGGGATAGGGGAGGGTGGTGGTGGTGCCGATGATGGGGACCCTCAGAAACCTCAGGAACAATGGATTGGCCAACTCGGTTCTGTGTGCCAGACACATTTCCTGTGATATTAAAACAAAAGGTGGGTTGAGTAGCTGAAAAATTAAACAAATTAGAACAACAATTAACAGAAGTCTCCCCATTGCCCAACGTCCCACATGTATAATGTGTGTAACACAATGCAAATCCTTAAAAAACAAATAAAAAGCAAATAAAACAAAAACAAATAAATAAAAGCCGGTGCATACCAAAGACCTGTTAGCAGCATGTATTACTGACAGCCTGCCACTGACTAAGCTAAACTCTCAAATTCTTGGTTAGATCATCTTTTTATACGGCACATTTATTATTAGGTAAATAACAGAATGGGGAGTTGAGGAGATAAATTGGTTTATAGATTGTGTAGAAAAGATACTCATCTCCTAATAGCCAAATTCTGATGTAGCTGAAAATAACTGCCTCACAGACTCAGCAAAAAAGCAGCTACATGTGTTCATGTGTGCAGGGCCTCATTAAATGTGTTCCCTCTATCCTCCATTATCCCTTTAATTAACTTACTCTCAGTCTAACTCACTTTTCAACACAGTCTAGTCTACTATGTTTTCTTTATCTTATATTTCCATCAGTCAAACCCATCCTTCCATATCTTCTATTTCATTGTATTTTTTCTCACAATTTCTCCATGCAAGACATGTTACAAGTCGGGGTTTAAAGGGGTCATATGATGCGATTTCAAGTTTTCTTTTCACTTTGGAGTGTTACAAGCTGTTCGTGAATAGATAAGATCCCTAAAGTTGCAAAGACTAAAGTTTCAAACCCAAAGAGATATTCTTTATAAAAGTTAAGACTCGTCCACGCCCCCCTAAACCCCCTCATTCAAACACTGTCACTCCACTATGTGGGAAGATTTGCATAACGCCGCCCAAATGTTCACGCAAAGAAAAAAAGTGGGGGGGGGGAGGAACTTATTTTTGCTGCCCGGCCGCCGCCATTGTGGAACGTGGTTTGTGAAAGCAAAAATGCTTTGTTTGGCCTTCCAAAAGAGGATCAGTGGTTAAGTTGTATTTACAAACACTGTTCCAGAACAGTCCAATCCAAATATTCAGATGTGTGCAGAGCATTTCATGGAGGACCGTTTCCTGATCCTGGGAGATTAGACGTCATGCCGCTGAAGGGTTCCCACTCTTTCAGACCCAGATTCAGACTTTCAACGACTTTTAAAGCCCATTTATTTTTTTATCAGCAGCTCTCCAAATTCACACACCAAATAGGAGTGTCATGAAAGACCATTGACAGTCACTTTCACATTTCACTACACTAACATTTTACATAAAATGCAGAGGAAACGTTTTGGAATTTAGTGCATAATTTAACCGTTTTGAGTAGTGTTTCAAGACGTTAATAAAATCCATTGAAGTCAGACGGGTGATAAAAATTCCTTTCTAAAAGAGTGATAAAATAATGCTCAAACTGATTGGCTGTATTCTGTACAAGAGTTAAATTTGAAGAATTTCTAAATTTGTTAATTAATCAAGTGGTTCATGTTGTAATCTCCATGTAAAACTGTTAACCAAAAAATGGCACATTCCACGCAAAGATCCGGACTCGTAAAATAAACTCAAGGTCAAAATAATTTGGTAAATGACTGTTTATTGTAATCCCATTGTTCAGCTTTTGACCTAGGAAGGCAGCTCAAACAGGCATGCTGCTCAAAATGTCAGTCGTTTTTTTTTAATTTTCATGAGCATTGTAAACCTTTCATATGCAAACGCAAAAAATAATACAAATTGACGTGCTCTGTGCGTGTGGAAACTGAAACGCTTTGCACTAGCTGGTTTGGTAATTGGTTCAGGGCGAACAGGTGCTCCTTACGCCAGGTTGCACTACGCTTTGGAGTCATTTTTAGCAGCTCCTAGCCTGAAAAGTCTGTCTTGGCAGAGACTGCCAAAATGAGCTCCTAAAACTTACTGGCCAGATTCTGGAAGATAAATCGCTACATGGTACAGAGATATCGGCTGGGCCCTTCACGATCACTCTCAACTTGGCGCTAAGCCGAGAAAAATCGGGCGTCATGTAGGCACAACCTCAGAAAGTATGCTTAGGAGGTAGGTGGGGCCGTGTTTTGGGAGTTTTTCAAGTCTCGGAAACCGGCCCCTTTACTGCGGGACTCAAGATGCCGTCTGAAAATTGCACGGAGACGAACAGGTTCCGAGGGGTTCACCCTGAATTCTGCACCTTACTTATTATTTTTTTTTCAGTTACATCTCTTTTCTGACCCCACTGACCCAATGAGCATTTTGCTGACCAACGGTCATGCATTAACTTTGACGTTTCTGTATTGCATTTGTTGGAATAGGTCCTCATGGGATTGAATCAGTGTTGAACGGGTCAGGGCTGGAGTTAAATCTCGTTTGTGTGGCTCAAATCATCGAACAGAAAACCTGTCTAGAATTCCGGCCACCTTAATTTTGGTTGGCCCACCTTCCATACAAGTATATTCACTTTATTTTGGGCAAGAGAACACTCAAAAGAATAAGTAAGATTGATGTGGGGGGGAAGGGGGTCAAGGGCGGGAAAAATATAGCAGAAAGCGGGTGCCGAATAAGTATCCACACTGACGACGTGGGGGGCCCCCCTCCCTTTCCGCGTGCGGCATGACGCGAAATCGAAGGAAATGAACAGCGAGCACTTAGGAAAGGCGATGTAAATACCGCATTAGAAAAAAAAAAAAGGCCTCACTGATGGCGAAATAATATACATATTAGAATGTGGGCGGGAGCGGGAACACACTACGTTCGGAGTGGCGTTACTGTCCAGAAATCACGCGGAGTGGGCTAAAAATTGTGTCCCCAATACATCTAGGCTGCGCACACCCACGACACACGCTAAGGTTTTTCATTTCGCGCTACCCCATCTCACCCCAATCATTAGTGCGTTTTGTTCGGCGTCGTTCAGAACAAAGCACATTTTTGAAATAGCGTCAAAACAGGAGGTAACAGCAAAAAAATGTTTTGACTGAATTTCCTCAAGCCGACACCCACATTCACAGCCTACCTTCATACCACCGTTTAAATGCCTTTGAATCGCTTGTCCTCCTATTAAACTAATAAAAAATGAAAAAAGTCTTTTACACCTAGAGAGGTGACATTTGAACGCAACGTGACTTCAGGGTATTTTCTTTTTACCTTTTTATGGCATCTTTTTCAGCAATGTCAATCAAAAATTTATCGTTTTATACGCTTTTTAAAAGTAGCTTTACAACGTATATAAGAGTGAATAAGACAATAGGTTACCAACAGATGAAATTAGAGGAATAAAAACTGAATTTGTACAGAGTGGCACAGAAACCAAAATGCATTGTAGGTACCGTTTCAGAGTTTAATGAGGCTCAAGGTGGCAGGGTGCAATTGTAAATTCATACATTTTGTTAGATTAATTTTTTTAACAAAATTTTTGAATACAGAATATGAAATACAAATTATACTGCTACCAACTGAAACTACATCCGCAAGCTGTGGCGGTAAGTCACTGATTTTAATCACTGAATCATTCATTCAATGGATGTGTTCAACGGCGGATTCAGCAGGATGAAGCAGTGACTGCGTCGTTATCAAGCATGAATCCTGGGACTTCACTAATTCGCTCAAATGCCCTTTCATTGAATGAATGAAACTCAGCTGTGTTTGCTTATAGAGATGCGAAGTAGCTGAGCTGTTACCATATTTGGAACTATTTCCGTTAAAAAAATAGAGCAAAATCAGGCAGTACTTACTGAACTGTTGTATTGAATCAATCTCACATTGGCAAACTCCCGTAATATTATAAAAGCGGTCACTCTCCTTGCCGCATCGGTGGGGCTGCACATAAAATGAGTTCTCACGACTCAAGCACGTGCAAAGGGACTTCCGTCATCTGTCAGCGCGTTATACGCGTGGCACCCCGCGCCGAAATATTCTGCTGCTATAACCCGACTTGATTACGCGATGGCACCTAGGGTGTCACTGAAGAATTGCAGCCATGGCCGGGACTATTTGGTGCCGTCATAACAACAATAACAACAACATGCGCTAAGGTCTTTTTCCCCTCATTTTTTCCCCATTGCGGGAAATTCCGTCATAGGCACGGAAACCTTTAAATCCCTGCTAACAAAGTCTTATTCAAATTTAACTCATTCACTTTCAAAGGACCTATGTTTGCTTTTCACTTTCTTCTCCAGGCCGTGAATCCAGAGGATAAAGTCAAGTACGTGGCAAGAACGGGGGAAACCTGCGCTGGGCTACTCCAGTCTGTAAGTACGTTTTCATTTTAATGATTTGCCACTGATGATTCAAACACAGTTTTGAGCAGTGTAGAGTAGTGCTTTTTGTTGTCATTTCTCCGATCACAAATGCAGCCAGGGTTTAGGTTAAGCGATGCAACGCGAAAACGACGGACAAGGCATGATAAGCTAATTATGTCCCCCGGGATCACAAATCCGCTTTATAATGGTTTTAATGTTGTTTTGTCCGTCGCTCCCAGAACCACGGCACCCAATATGGTAGGGGGCGTAACATATCCGTCTCACGCTTGAGGTATTCGGCCAATCACTACGCATTGGATAGCTGACCAATCAGAGCACACCTTGCTTTTCAGCCCTATACTTTGTAAAATCGCGCGGTTCAGAAGGCGAGCATAGAGGAGAAACAATATGTACATTGGGTGAAAATATCTTTGTGTTTAACCTTAACCACAAACCCTTGCTTACACCAAATACACAAAATAATGTTCTTTTTAGCAACATCATATGACCCCTTTACTACTTATGGTTGGCTTTGCTGATCACATAGAATGACGTCTTAGCAAGCCCACACATATGTGCACCAATTCATCAACTAACACTTCCTTCCAATCACATCTATATTCACAACCTTAGTCTTATTCTTGTTTTTATCAGCCCCATTTTCCTCCAGCAGTTAATCCTCCTCTTTTACTCTCTCATCAGTTTCTCTTATAGTGAATTAATGGTGCAGTCAATGACCGTTGGATGACCTCATGTCCTGAGCTCTAATCCTGGATTACACACTACACTTTGCAGTCTCACTAGGGACCTTCTATGCATAAGCACATACACAAACACACCGTCCACCCATCCCAGCATGACTGAGAGCCTGCTCTATTATGAAAACTGCTCCGTTTCACCTGGTTCAGCACTGTAACATTTGAGCAGGTGTGAGTGTGAAGAAATTTAGCCTATTTGGAATCCCACAGCTGTTGGAGAGCAGAAGAAATTATGCTGGAACTAGCTATAAGTAGACTAGGTAGTATACTGTAGGACCTTTAACGACAAGCTGCAACTTCAACCAGTCTCATATCAATCACTTTAAACAAAATGCTAAAATGTTTTTGATTTGATGGCCTGGCCCTGAAATCAATTCGGAACACTAACAGGAATTACTGGAAAAGAATCATAAATTTGTGGCATGCACTGAAGCAAGTGACGTCCAATAAACTTTTAGCACAGAATTATGGAGGACGCTGAGGTAAAACTATTTGGAGAGTGACTACATTTCACTGCATTAATTCTGCAACCTTCACAATGTCAAAGTAAATTTGGGTCACCTCAGAAAGCTCAAGCCCAGATTTGCATTCAATATGTAAAAAAAAAAATAAAATGTAAGGACATTATTGAACTGAGCATGGTTGTAATGTAAACTATAACCATAGCACATACGTATTGCATGTCCAGTAACCTTCACAATATCAGCATTAGTTTGTAAGATTTCTCACTTACCCATCTCTCTTCTTTCTGCAGATGTGGAACGATCCCTTCTCACCATCCGATCCAACCGTGAAAGAATAGGGCTCTCTGATGTTCCACCTTTTTTGCTGCGACTCCCTTTGAGGGAGGTTCGAGATAGTGCAGATGTGAACAAGTTGGTGTGGTGGCTGGTCTCTGCCTCCTCAATAGGGGAGGCAGCATCTTCTTCATCACTCTCTGAGCACTCGACTGTATTTTGCACATGTCCTTCAGAGAATGCACCAGACCCAGAAAGGGACTGGTTTCTAGAGAGTTTGGAGTAATCGGTTTCAGAACTTCCCATCCTGAACCAGGAATCAACAGGATGATGCCCTCGGCTCACGCTGCCCAAAGACAGTCGCGAAGGCCCAAGACAAGACATAGAAGCTTCTTTTCGCTTGTACCGTTCTGCAGAAGATGAGGAGGAAGAGGAAGGGGAGTTGGCAGAAGCTGTCTGTTTGTTAGCACTGGAGTCAGCAGAGCCATCTCGGCTGAACCTGCAACGCTGTAGGGACTCTACACTCCCTCGCTCACCTCTTCCGACCCCCAACCCCTCACCTCCTCCACTTCTGCCTCCAATGCTACCTACAACTCCACCAACATCATCACCCTCCTCTTCCCCACAGCGATCACGGTGCTTGTGCCTATGCTTGTGTTTGTGGTGCCAGCCAAATGACAGCTCGGACGACATTGCAGGATAGAGTACTGATGAACGACCACCACCTAGATACTCCTGCCTAAGCAGCTTATGTTTCTTCTTGTGAAATTTTGAGGGGTTAAGAAGCAAGTGAGAGGGGTGATGATGATGGACATAAGAAGGGGGCGGAGGTGGAGGAAAAGAAGGGGAATGAACGTGGTGGGATGGGCCAGAGTGGGGAGCCTGGTGATGGGGGTGGGGGTACAGGGCACTTGCTGGGGTATAACCACGATAGTAGCCAAGTCCCAATGGGGCAGAAGAGTATGGTACACCATAAGAAGGGTGATAGAAACCTCCGCTGGAGAGGGGAAAACCTAGCCCAGGTACAAAAGGTACTTCTGATATAGATTCTCTGAGCTTAGGTGGTCGCCCTCTTTTCTTTTTAAGATCTGGCTTACGGACATAATGAAGTGAATCACATGGGTAGGCTGGGTGGGGTGAATAATATCCACTAAAATTGATCCTGAAGATTGTGGGCAATAGGTCTCTATGTAGATAGTGATGTGGTGGTGGATTGGTTCCACCTCCAAGGCTGCTGCTGGCTCTGGCACTTCCCAAGGCAGACCCACGGCCCGGGCCTGCTGCCCCAGCACCCAGACTGCTACCTAAACGAAGTGTAGGCGTGCGATGACCAATTCGTATTTCACTGAGCTGCACACAGATCTCATCCAAATCAGCCAAAAAGTCTGGGTCTTGCCGACGTGACCGCAGCTGCAGGTACTTCTTCTTGCGTTTGCGCTTTTGCCTTTTTAGTTTGTCATAGCTAGGGCAGCCATGTCCACGTCGTTTGCACTTATGCTTGTGCTTCTCTTTATGTCCAACCAAAGCAGGAGATGGGGCAGCTGGGTGCGGTCTTCTTGTATCAGGTGATGCCCTCGCTCCAAGTGGGGAGGGTGTGGGTGAGGGACGTTCCAAGTGAACTGAAGATGAGTGCCTCTTTCTACCTCTCGAAGAAAGCCCCATTCCAGCTCCCATGGCTGGACCTATGACACCAGGCATTAAGAGTCCACTTGCCATACCCTGTGAGACCCCTAGACCAGCTAAGCCACTTGCACAACCAGCCTTTTCCCCACGGTCTGAGGTGCTGTTGTTGTCTGTCCCAATGCCACTGTCACTGGGTACTGTCTCTTCGCTGTGTGATTCACTGACTGGGGAAGGTGTGGCCTCCTTCAGCTCACTAAGAGGAGCAGGAGACGTGGGCAATAGTGGCCTTGGAGGAGAAAACTTTCGATAATGGTAGTGCTGCCGGTAGTGGTGGTGGTAACCCCGGCAAGATTTCTTTTGAGATGGGTTTGCTGTGGATGATGAGGAGCTTGCTACAGTGCGAGCAGAGGGGGCTGAAAAAGTAGGTGGGGGAAAGGAGAATGAGTGGTGGCCCTGATGGGAATGGCTGCAGTGTGGGTGGGATGAGAAATGCACTGAGCCAGGCTCAACAAAACTAGCATCACTAATGGGACTCTGGCCCCCACTTGACTGCGAGAGTGATGGGGAAGGGAACACCTCAGACGGAGGCAACTGATGTTGCTGGTTTTGCAAGGCCTGTGACTGGTGATGATGGTGTGGGGATGAAGTGTTTGGTGATAAGAAAGGTTCAGGAGGGGGCGTGGGGGCACCTGGGGAGGGATTAGCTGATGTTTTTGGCTTACGACCCCTCCTTTTACCCATATATATTGTCCCCTTTTTGCTAACGTTGATCTGGGGTCCTAATTTGCCCCCAAATGTAGCAGCAAGTGATGATAAAGACTGTGGTTTTGTAGCAGCCCCAGCCCCTGGCACTCCGCTGCTTCTGGAGCTTTCCTGCTCAGTCCCTGGTTTCGGCCCTAACAGTATCTGGCTCAGGAGTCTCTTCCGTTTTACTGTTTTCATTTTATTAATTTTGCCTATAATTGTCTTCATAATGAGCTGCCCGTTGCCCTTATTACGAAAAGGTTTTTCACCTACTGAAGTACCCCCTGACTCAGGAGCAAGTGTTGGGGGCTGGGTTTCTTGTGGAAGGTTTGGTGGTGAGCGCTTGGGTCGCCCTCGCTTTCTTTGCATGGGTTTAGGTGGATTAAAGTCCACTTCCGGGTGCAAAACAGGGGGATCCTGCTCTTCTTTAGATTTGAGCAGACTGGAGTAGACTTTTGAGGGTACCAGTTTGTTTGGGGTGCGGCCACGTGCTGGTGCATCTAACCGAGGCATTTTGGACTTGGGCCGTCCCCTCTTCTTGGGTGAAGAATCAAAAAATTCTGAATCAACAGGGGACATGCGATTACCAGTGGGAGTCCGTTCCACAGGTTGCCGAGTAGGGGATGAAGAGGAAAGCCCTGATGGCATTGGTTTCTGATGGTTAGAAGCAGCCTCATGTAAAATCTTGTGGGTGCGACTCACTGCCTTCGTCCAGCGGGGCCGTCGTCCTCGCCGCTTCTTAAGAGGCTTTGAATCCTGCTCAGTTGGTGATGCAGGAGATAGAGCCCCAGTGTCGTCGCACAGTGGTGGTGGGCTCCTGCTGGCACCAGAAGGGTATGAAGGTGAAATAGTGCATTTGGTGGACTCAGCAGGACTTGGTACCCCACTAACACGACTTTCCTGATTGGGACTACGTTTGACTGGGCTTGAGCTCTTACCCCGCTCACTTCGAGGAGCTGACAAAGAACACCTTTCTTTAGCATCTTGCTTCCCTGGCATTGCTAGTGTGGAGCCCTTACTTAAATCTCTGGGACTGTCCGGGTCTTTGTCTCGGTAACGCTCTTTGTCTTTCTCAGTAAACTCCTCTATTTGGGAGGGGCTTGCTCTAGGCCGTGAGGCTAGTGAGCCTGGCAAACCCATGTGACAGCCTGTACTTCCTATTCTTTCTAAGGAGGAGGATGAAGAAGAGGAAGATGGTGGTGATGAAAGAGAAGCCGTGAAGGAAGAATGAGATGGGCAATGCCCAAGACGAGACTGAGATTTCATTCCATTGGTGGTACTGTTGTCAGTGCTATTACTTGTGGATGTCGTTGTCAAGCGACTACTGTTTTGAGACAGTGCAGTACTAGTGGTGGTGGTGGTTGTGCTGCTGTTGCTACTGGTGGCCCCTTTTGAAAGTCCATCTGATTCGTCTTTTCTAGAGGTGCCAGAAAATTGCTCCAGGATACTGTCCTTATTTTTGGACCCATAAGGGCGACCTGGGGGCCGTGAAACCGGTGGTGGTGGGGCAAGGTGCATTGCCCTGGAATAGGTGTTCCTATTGGCCATAGCCCGTTCGGGGCGCTGAAGATTAGAAATTAAGGGAGGCGAGCTACTGTGTGCTGGAACTGGTGACACCTTCCGGGTTTTTGGCTTAGGGCACTTTGAAGGCGGGCATGTAGCTATGAGCTGAGCAAGCTTCTCAGTTACTGTAGGAGTACCCCAGGCAGAAATGCCCCTTTCTTGTTCTTTCTGCCCCTCAGGAAAATTGTACTGAGGAGTTGAGATACTATCTGTTTTGGGGTCCTGTTGCGATGTGGCAGCTGGGTGCATTGTTGGTGGCGATGGGGCAGGAGCAGAGTTGGTTTGTGGAACATGGTTTTTCTTTCCAGAGGAGGGCGATTTGCTTTCTGTCGTGGGGCGATGAAGATTAAGGGGTCTCTCTGAAGAAGCAACAGATTTTGCATCAGCCTTTCCCTCAGACTTACAGGCAAGTTTTGGAGGAGCCTATGCACATAAATAGAAGAAAACAATAAATTATTTTACATACCTTTAATTCAGTGTAATATGAAAAATCATGGAACACAAAGAAATAATGCATTGAAATAATGACAAATGTGTGACAAAACTGTGCTGTTTTCACCTAGTTATTATCAAAATAGGCTCATCTAATTTTGTTTATGCCACTGTTTATTGGTTGAATTTTGGAACATTATTACTAGTTTTTTCCCCTCAAAATCAATAAAACAACAGAAGGATTTTAGAGGGAGATGGGAGGAGAAAGGAAAGATGTGTGTGAAACAGAGGAGGGGAAGAGTTACAGAGAAATAGGATTACAAGATATTATGGCATAAAATCAAGGCAAAGAAAGATGAAGAAACAAAAAAAGACTGAACAGCAGAGTGCCCTGGATCAGACAGAAAAGCATAATTACAATACAGAGAATACAAAGAAATGTGGAACAAACAAAAAATGAAAGAAAATGAGTTTAAGTGTTTACGTGACCGAAAGAGAGGAGAGTGAGAAAGAAAATGTGGCAAGATTTGCAAAGCTTGTTTATCTGATGAAACCGCATTAGCTTAGTGAAAGGAAAGTGTAATAAGAGGGTCATTTGAGTTTGTCTAGACCTTTCAATCGTGTCACTGTTGGTTTGCATGTTATGTAATTTCAGCTAGTCTCTTTCTTTATTTACAATGTCTTAGACATCTAAGAAATGCTGTGTGAGAAGTTAAACAACCTTACCCTTTTTGCTGGAGAACTTCCATTCACAGGAGTGACTGGGCTGGTGGGAAGAGAAGGTGAGGGAGATGCAGCAGCAAGAGCGCTAGATGATAGAGGTGCTCCTCGGCTGACAGAGGGGCTTTTCTCTCCTTCTTTTCCACGACTTGGGCTAGAAGTGTGGCTGCTCCCATCATTGGCTCCGGCCCCACGATTAACACGGCCTCCGCCTCGTCCTCCACTATGCCTTACAGTGGCTCGGAAGGCTGGACGACACACATAGTTCTCCAGTATCTTAGGAGGCTTCTTCATGCGCTTGGCCTGTAGGCCTATCTTGAGCTTGACATTGCCCTCAGAGTAACTGGTTTCTTTGACCGAGAACTGTGTGGGTTGCTGCTGCTGGTCACTAGTCCCACTTTCAGCACCACAAGTTTCACTTTGTGCCCCATCTCTTGGTTTCTCTCGCTTTTTCTTTTCCTCTTCATCGTCCTTCTTTCCTCCTACTCCCTCTTTCTCGCTTTCTGCTGGAGGGGCGTTGGCAGGGAGCGGGGGCGGCGTAGAGGGCCCCCCCTGTGTCCTCTGATCCATTGGTGATTTAGGGAACAAGGGGGGCTTGAGTGGGACAGGATGTTCTCACTCGTAGGTATAGGCAGGTACTGGAGAACTGTGCAGATGTCAGGTAGGAAGAAGGAAGTGGAATGGAGGGGAAGGGGAAGGGGGGAAAGAAAAGGATGGGAAAAAAATCCTTGTTGGGTTGAAGCAATGTCGTCCCTTCCCAAGTGCCCAGCCCTCTCACCTTCAAACTGAGGAGATAAAAACAAAAGAGGGGGTGTTACGACCAAAAGACAAATTAGCCACACTTCTGAGACAGTCTTAACCTTTAATTTAATTATTAACACAGAATGGCTTTGCAAACATGGATCACCACCACAAATACGACTTTGAATGATCCAACTAAGAACACAGAAAGGTTAGTCACTAATATCCAAACTATACAGAGACTTTTGATTATGGATTGTTCTGAATTATACACCAAGAAGCCAGACAGAAAGAATCAGAGGCTTTTGCTGCCTTTTTTTTTTTTACAACTACACTGCCTTGTGTTCTGATAAACAAATATGATCACATGCACACTTTTACAAGAATAACGCTTAAAAAAAACAACAACATGTAAGATCATGTAAACACATTTTACCAGATAAAAGTCAAACAATTTGACAAAAAGCAGACTTTTGATTTTTGCCCATTTGTTTTATTGGGCTTAGCACTTTAACCATTAGACTAATTCAACGTGCCAATGTATCTGTTTACCTTTTCATCAAAACTGGAGATAAGGATTTCTTGTGTTAGCTATGTTTGATAACACTGATTTTTGATGGTTGTCAGCATTTTGCTGTACATGTAAACACTCAATGTTTCATTTCAAGGTGGCGTATCAACCACTTTTACACTACTTTTTTGGAGTCCAGCCCCAGTCCCATAATGATCAAGACCTTTTTGCAAAACATCACCTTGTATGCCACAGAAAGAAATAAGTCACAAGGACATGAAATGATTTTGCAATATTAGTTTTATGTGAACCAGCCTTTCAATATTCTTACAGCAGTAAAGTTAACAAACAATTAACAATGCTTTTATTTTATTTATTTTTTTACAATCGCCTTTCTAATAAATTGACCTGGATTATAAAAGACAGAGAACATACATTTTTTTGGAATGCACAAAAAAGTACTGGGGGCTTGACAAAAGTAACCTTATGCCCCTTACACACCTCCAAAACAAAAGGCCACTGAGTAATTTAGTACTGCACCGACCACAGGTGCTTTCTGAGGGTCAAATCATTGAGAGGCGAGTCCGAGCAGTGACCTCAGCATAAAGGGCCCTCTGGGAGACAGAGGATCCAGTCACCTTACCGAGCCCTTTTATGACTGCCAATCAGAAAAGCGCAGAGTGAATGAAAGACCAGGAAAGAAAAGGAAAAAGAGAGGGTAGAGCAACAGAAGCGGACCGTTTCTTTATGCCCCGCTGAGAGCGATGGTTTAAAGATTACACAAGTCTATTAAGAACGACTAGGTCATTGGAATGCTACACGAATGGTTACGGCCGTTTAGTGCTCAGCACGAGAAAAAGCTCCAAGAGCCATTTTACGGAGTGTTGTTTCATTAGTGGTGGTCTTTTATATTGAGAAAGTCGTTTTCTGTGAAATCACCACAACTATAAACCATGTTCCAGAACTTGGAGTCCTGCCTTCCTTCTCTCTACGCCGACCTCTCACTGTTTACTATAATTACTCACCCCATTTCACTTAAACACGCCCTTTCTCTGCCATTCACCCTTTCCCGTTTCACACACGGCCATCCAAAAAAAAATCACACCTCTCTTGTTCTCTGCCCGACCTACCCTTTCACCCCATTCTGTCTCTCTCTTCGTCCTCTCACTCATTCAGTCTCCCTCTAACACTCACTTGGAAATCTAACAGTACAGCGGTCAAACTAGAGTCGTTGTGCTCCTGCTAATCGAAAACACATTTCCCCAGCGCTCCCTCCCTCCGTCTTTTTTCCCTGGTCCGTCCCTCCCTTCGTGACAATCATTCCCCTATTTCCTCAGCGCTCTGGGTCGTACTCCGCTTCTCATTTCGGTGTTATTCACTCTCTCTTCCCTCCTCTCTTTGCGGAGAAGATGCCAAAAATAAATGCTACCTTGTATTGTAAAATGGCTGAGAGAAAAGTCTTGAGGGAAAGCTGGACAAAGAATTGCAGCATGCTGTTGTTTGCAACAATCCAACCCTTTAAGTTTACATTTATGCATCTGAAGCAATGGGAATCGAACCCATGCTCTTGGCGTTGCAAGCATCATACTCTACCAGTTGAGCTACAGGAACAAAACAAACAAAAAGTACCCAACTAAAAATTATTTTATTTTACAGTGGTCATGTTACAAATATTACATGCTACTATAATTAATTACCACAATGTAAACTATTACTTTTCATTCATTTACATACACTACGTATATGTAAACACGAACGCTACACAAGTGTGACCAGATAAAGCAAATTTTCTTAGTGTAACATCAAAGTAAATTTATCAACAAACAAAAAGGAAACGCTCAAGTCAGTGATTCTTCTGCTTCCTCCTCCATCCACGCTTCTTCAGCACCTGTCATTCACGACTCTTTAATCTATGCTTGTTTTGGCAGCACAGATACAAAATATACTAACTCTGTATTTAGACAGTCTTTCTTCTGCTATGAAATTACGTGCCCGCGTTTCTTCTACGAGCACTGAAAGCCACAACCTCCAGCCAGCCAAAACACACTGCAGGACAAATTGGGAGGCAGTGACAGTTGAGTTATAGTTTAGATTTAGTGAGCCCGAGGGTAACTAGATGACGAGGAGAAAAAGCATTGGCAAACTACATCTAAAAACTATTAAAAATATGGTGTAGAGGACTTACAGCAGACAAACAGCATCTACTCTTTTTTCACTCTACTGTAGTTATAGTTTGTCTATGCTTCTTCAAAACCAGCATTTAAGCTACAAGATTGCGTCATATTAAAGTTGCAATGAAACACAAGTAGCAATTATTTTCTTCCATATTGTGATGTACACTGAGTGATTATTGAATAAGAAAAAAATGGTTCATGGTTCTATCAATGGTTCACTAAGTTCTATCCATCAGTTGTCAAAATGATTTCTAGATCTTTTTTTAGGAAGTGAACTTCTCTTTTTTTTTTTGACATTTTAGTGATTACTTTTAACCAGCTGGTCTCAAAGTGATTTTTAGTGTAATTCATCACATCAACCATGAACATGTTGTAGTGTCTACATCATTTTAGTCTTTACTTTGAACGATATATTTAAATATTGTGCATGTTCTCTCAGTCACAAAAAAGAAATGCAACTAATTTATTTTCTCACCTAAAAATGCCATTCATTTATTAAATGTCCCACTGTAAGCCGAGTGTATACATCTCCCAACGATTCATTTATCTACTACAACATCCAGCTCGCAACTTGGCATCAGATGCCATCAGAAATGACCACAAAACGACACTAAACGGTGTAACACAGGGGTGCCCAGACTCGGTCCTGGAGGGCCGGTGTCCTGAAGAGTTTAGCTCCAACCCTAATCAAACACACCTGAACCAGCTAATCAAGCTCTTACTAGGCATACTAGAAACGTAAAGGCAGGTGTATTGAGGCAAGTTGGAGCTAAACTCTGCAGGACACCGGCCCTCCAGGACCGAGTCTGGGCACCCCTGGTCTAACACAAGCTAAGCATTGGGATCTGCTATTAATCTGCACTCATATTTCAAACACAATGCGTCTTGGCTGGATGCTTTCCGACCACAAACTAAATGCCTAAAAATCTGGCCTATCCACTCAAACATCACTCAGCCAGCGGGAAGTTTAGTTCTGGTTTCCTTGACAGCTGTGTCAGAGGTCAAAGGTGGCTCAAAGGCTTCAGACACCACTTTCTACACTTCTCAAGAATCAACGGGAAAACTATAACCACGCAAAGGCGCGCGCGCAAATTGCACATGCAACGAACCCTATTGTGAGCGAGGTTAACTGAGGATGATCTACTCGCAGGTGCTACTAAAGCTTTCTATCAAATGAACACGTAAAACTCAGTGGCCAAAATGCCTTGTGAATGAACCCCGCAACATTTTACTAAACCGCATTACGTACTAGCGACAACAAACAAAGCACAAAACAAAACACTGCATTTTCCTCACTTGTTTTGACCGATGTCTTAGTAAACCAAGCACCTCGTTTAAAGCACGTTTTCAGTCTAAATGCAGAATTAATTAACAAGTCGCTCACCTTAACAGCGGTCCAGAACGGCGTTCACATAATTTGCGATCAAAATCCTCCCTCCGTACGCAACAGAACAGTCGCTCGGATATTTATCTTGAAATCGCTGATGTCCCTAAAAATAAAGCAAAAGGAAAATACGGTCACATTCCTCGGAAGAACATTCCAACCAATGCATGGCACAACAAAATATTCGTCTAGTGTGTCTATCCAGTCATCCCGCAAAAATGAGCTGGAACGATATTGATCTAACGTGAGGCGCACTGGTCACGGTTTATGATCCTAATATAGCTAGCATAGCTCGTTAGCAAAGAGCTTAACCTTAAATTAGAACGGTGTGTCAAACTAGACTGTATGAAACAATAATAGCAAGTTATTAGACTGAGACTGTTATTACAAAGGGATGTCAGAATACCTTGCTGCCATTGCAATTTTGAAAGACAGATGTCTGTGAGCAAGGTAAGTTGGCTTTGCCCAACATCGCGGCTATAACCCCACGTATACAACGTCAACTGTCATTCAATTCACGTCTCTGTGTTGTTTACTACCCCACAAACGAGTGAATTCACTCTCGGTAGATCGTACCATTAAACCCATACTCAAATGATCTGTCCTGTCAAGCACATTTGCTGGAATGGCTAGCTAACCCCGCGGTCCGTCCACACGACTAGTAATGTAACGTAACGAAGCAGCGGCTGTTGGTGGGGCTCACATTAGTAAAGTGTTCCCTTCTCGCCCAGGCCGTCAATAAAAATCCAACAATAGCATAAAAACATCCTCGGAAGGACCAAAAGAAGCGGAATACAAAAATCTACCGCTCTTCGGGATGAGCCCTGCACGGGTTATTAAAAACACGAACTGTCAACAAAATGGCGGCTGCTGCGTTGAATCAACAGAGCACCCGAAATGGATCTCTCCCTCAAATTCTTCGCCCTCTCCCTCGTCTTCTATGCGGCGCTCGTTACCCGTGATAATCCGATGTGTCGCCCGAATCTCTCTCCGGGTCCGCGTTAGTCGAGCTCAGACGCGTCGGAATGGGCCTCTCTCGTTAATCGGGCCTCCATGTCTGCTAAGCCCGTATCGTTTCTGTCAGGGCATTCTCGCAGTCAGAGCGGGAGGAGGAAAGGAGGAGGAAAGGAGGGGGAGAAGGGAGGGGGGAGTCGAGGGCAGTAGTCGAAGGCTGTTCGCTATGTTTCCATCCAAGTTTTACGCATTAGGCGTGTCTATGTCCCCCCCCCCGACCCCACCCCGCATATAAAAAAACCGCTGGGTGGAAACGCCAAGATGCGCATAAATTCTAAAAATCTCAAGTAGGATAAATTTCATATCCGGTAAGAAAACATGCGCATAAACTACGATTTTTTTTTTTACCGAATAAATTCCTTAATGCGCATCAAAAAAGTCATGTGACTTTGCGATGGGGCAGCATAAAACTGGACCAAGCGCTGACCGATCTCATTGCACAGCATCTGAAATGCTAGTTTGTCATTCTAAAATGCTTGAGCAAAGTCTCGTCAAAGTGATTTGTTATAATTAACTCCAAGAAATGCGTTCCCAAAAAAGCATGCTCCGAAAATAAAATAACATGACCGCGTTTCGTCTGCGCGCTCTGAAGCAAATACTAATGTATTGTATACACAAATTATATACAGCTTCTACTACTGCAGCAAATTGCGTTTTCTTCGTGATGTATAGTGCAAGTTAATCAGGAAGGGACGGTTTTGTTCTCTTCAACTCCCTGGATGGAAATGGTGCTTTATTCGCAAATGTTTTAATGCGATATATTTTGTAACTTTGTATGGAAACACACGTTCTCCCTGCTTGTGCGGGGGATACAAATTCAAATAAAATGCATGATTTGTTTGCTTTCCTCGGATGAAAATGTAGAGCAATAAGACGTTTAATATTGAATTGCCAAAGCACGTTCATTCCCAAACCTGAAGTGTCTACCCACAGAGAAATATCGAGACTCCCGTGGGAATCATAGCCGTGAGGCGGGTTGTGTAACTGTATGAGTGAGCACTGAGCAGAATCCATTCATTAGGAGAGCAGCAACGAGTCCTTCGCGTTCACATCAAGGGCGATATATAACCGTAAAGTTTTAATAACCGTTCTATGGGAAGAGGGAAGTCCACACCACAGTTATAAAGGATCGTCCACATCGAGAACGTTAACTATAGCGTAGGTACAACGCACGACAACGTCCTGTTTATAATAAGCGCCAGTGTTGGGGGTAACTCATTACAAGTAACGCGAGTTACGTAATCGGATTACTTTTTTCGAGTAACTAGTAAAGTAACGCTTTTTTAACTTACAAGAAAATATCTGTGTTACTTTTTCAAAAAAGTAATGCCAGTTACTTTATTTTACCATTTATTGACTGATAAGTCTCCTGTCCCCATAGTGGGAGAGACATCGGAGTCAGAGGCTGTGGAACTGTGTGAACATGATGTTACTGTAGTTCTAGACTAAATGTGAATGTGCATTAATTCATCCCACTCACAGAAAAACAAGGGAATGAAATGAATTAAAACAGTGAAATGCAAACTCAGAATATGATGCAAACCTGCAATAATTAACTCTGTTAAATAAACACAAATGTATCTAATCCACATTTATTAACTGATGTCTTGCTGCTGACCTTTGAGGATCCAGTCTCAACCTACTAATAAGCAAAATGCTTAGAGAAACTAACAATGTGTGCTTTGTTTTTTATTGCTGACATGAAGAGGGTTTCATTCTCCTGCGCTTACTGTACCGATGTGAATTTAGCTTTTGCGTCAGCTGGCTTTTCAAAGTTCCCTAATTTTTGTGTGTGAAAGGGTTTTATATTTCTCAAATAGAATTCTTATATTAAAACAAGCTAAAGACTGCTTAGATTTAAAACATAGTAACGCAAAAGTATATAACGCTTACACGGTTCCATTAAAAAGTAACTAAGTAACGTAATTAGTTACTTTTTTTAGGGAGTAATGCAATATCGTAATGCATTACTTTTAAAAGTAACTCCCCAACACGTAAGCGCTGACGAAGGTAGTTATGTAGTCTGCCGCTTTAAATGTTCGCGATTTTTTTTAAAGCGGGGTGGATTTTAATTGGCTGTCAAATGATTTGCTCGTTCTTTCGATCGTTCCGGAAGTTCCAACGTTTGGTGTGGACTTCTCTATTCTCCTAGAATTAGAATGTTATAAAACTATTTAGTTATAGTTCGTTAGTTGTGGTTGGTTATAATGTAAAATAAAATAATTATTATATTGTTTTTCTTAAATACTCGTTTCTGTTTTACAGTGAAATATTCATATTAAAAAATAAATATACTAATTATTCAAATCACTTTTTTTTCCCCCAGCTGATGAACGATAGAATAAGTGACAGCCAATCAGAATTCACCTGACTTTAAAGCACTTAGGCTACAATAAACAGAAGGATGAACTATTAGATGTTCCAAGTCTGAAGGAAACATGTTCATGAACGAAATGAAAACAAACAAAATGTGTATAGGCTACATACTCTCTCGGCCTCTTAATATATTTATACAAACAAATTAGTAAGTGATGATATGACTCGGTTGTGATTGTGAACGACTTTTTTAAACGAATGGTTGAGCATGACTCACAAAACAAAGTACTCGCTTGGCGCCACCTACTGGCGTAATGAGTTAAACTGCAAAAAAGCACTATTGAATGAGTATTTTTAGTTGACAGATTCAAGAGTCAGTTAGACGAATCAAAATACCAGCCGCTGTTGCGAAAGGGCAACCATTATAACAATTTTTGGCTCCTGAAGAGGTGTCGTTGTCTCAGTCTTTAACTACAGTAAAATATCGACACTCTCACGGGAATTGTAGCTGTGGAGAGGGTTGTGTAACTGTATAAGAGGGCGGAATTCAGTCATTAGAGCATCAATGGCAATTGAAACCTGCTTTTTATTTGACCTTTTACTTTGTCCACACAAAATCCCACTGAACTTTTGGGTCAGGTTTGGAGGAGGAGGGACGGTGAAATACAGTTGCGCAATCCATATGGTTATTTTTTGACATTGATCTAAATGGCTGGTCAATTCTGCATTTACACAAGTGCCTAGTGTCTTATTATAACATGTCAAGGTATTATTATTGCCGGGGTATTGCTTCATGAAAAAAAAATATTAATAGCCAGCCACGTGACTTAGCCAACAGGTGGAAATCAAACTTCATGGTTTATAATATATAGTGAAACTGATGCTGTTTCATAATTAATATGTTAGGTTTTTAAGCTGCAAATGAGATTAGACTGACTGCATGGCATAGTGACGAAATTAATTAGGAAGCTGGGCATTCAGCAGCTTCCTTATACAAAATGTAACGACAGATGTCATTTGAAACAATATGTGACATGTTATCAGTTAATGCAAATCTACCTCTCACAATATGCAAACCTTACATTATAACTTGTACATTGTAAAAGTAGTATTACAATTTTAAACATCTGTTTTAATATAATTTAAAATGGGATGGCAAAGCTAGATTTTTAAGACGCCATTACGCCAGTCTTCAGTGTCACATAATCCTTCAGGAATCATTCTAATATGCGGATTTTGTGTCCAAGAAACATTTCTGCAATGTTGAAAACAATTGTGGTGATTATTATTTTGTGGAAACTATGATACATTTTTATAGGATTCTTTGAAGAATAGAAAGTTCAAAAAAAAACAAACACAAAAAAAAAAAACAAACAGCATTTATTTGAAATAGAAATCTTTTGTAACACTATACATTTCTTTACTGTCACTTTTGATCAGTTGAATACATCCTTGCTGAATAAAAAGTAATAAATCATAATATAACTTGTTTAATTCCACACCAAGCTTAAATAAAGTATTTGGTCATTTTGAAATTAAATATGTAAAATAAATGTTTACCTAAATTACAGTTTTGTCTTGTTTTTTTATCATCATTACCATCAAAAAACCCATATACTTCACACGCTCTGATGCTTAAAACTCTGAAAAATTGTCTTAACAAATATTTATTTATTTGTTTGAGAGTGCAATATGTAACAGGTTGGCCTATGGGTAAAGTTATGTGAATTTTATAGTTATTCAATGTAACTTTTTTCCTTGTAAACATTTTACCTTTATCTGTGTGATAGTGTGGTATAAAATTCCAAATTACACTCAAAATGTTCAAAGGCCATATTGCAAAGAGAAATCATGAGTGGGACTGTCTCAATATTAAAATATGTAGCAGTCAAGGAACCCTGAGGATTAGCACCAAGAGGATCATCAAGAAGAGATCTAACAGCTTCATAACTTGTGAATACAATAAATACCATTCTTTTTCTATCTATCCACAAGAACCCACAAAATAGCAATGTCAAACAGAAAACACCAGTGCAAACTATCAACCCAAAACATGTACAGTACAACAGACGAAAATTTTCACAGTGCAAAGCTTGAGTAGGTATCTAAATCTTTGCATTTCTATGATACCTTCCTAAGAGTGACGGCATGTGCGGAGCAGAGGTCATCCATTGACAGGTAAGGGAAAGTGAACTGTGCGCTTACTTCATTGTGAGGTATTAAAACAGGAGCTCTGAAGAAGCTATAGGGTAAACGTGTGCCGTGCCATTAAATATGCATATGCAACTTGAACTGCATCCCCTGAGACATCTGTATCATCTATCTCAGTACTCGTGAGCTCCAGTCCTGCGGCCCGCCTAAGAGACTGTTTGTTCGTTCCAAACTGGAATTTTTAAAATTGATTTAACGCATCACATGTGTGCTGTGTTAGTTGAAATATGTAAGTTCAGGTTGGACTGTAAACATCAGTGGTAGGATTTTGGGCACAACCGTACATTGCAAAAACACATAACGGATATAACTGCTAATCAGACCGATACTGACTGAAATAGCCTCAATTAAAATGCGTTTTGAAATAGAAGGCACTCTTTTTCGGGGCTCTGTGAAGCACTGATGCACAGGGCTGTGGTGCTTCTCTCTGTCCTGATTGATCAGCATAATAAAGGAAGGAAAAGGAGGCTAAAAAGTCTCAAATGTGCTACGTTCCTTTACATTCGTCGGTGAGGGAATTGCCCCTGGAGGTCCTGTCTGTGACTGGAAACCCCGGTCTTCACCATCCAGACTTTCCCGGCAGACAGGGCAGGTGTCGTGCTATTAACATAAAACAGTACAAATGAGGACAGACTAGTAATTGTCTTATTTCTTCATGTACACTACTATTCAAAATGTTTGGGTATCTATGATTTTTTTAAAGAAAGTAATACTTTTATTCATCAAGAACACATTTAAATTGATCAAAAATGACTGTAAAGACATTTATAATGTTACCAAACTAACTGAATTTCAGATAAATGTCCTTTTTAATTTTCTGTTCATCAAAGAATCCCGAAAAGACAAAAATATTAAGCAGCACAACTGTTTTCAACATTGATAATAATAATAAATGTTTCTTGAGCACCAAATCAGAAGGATCATGTGATATAAAGCCTGGAGTAATGGTGCAGCTTTGCCATCACAGGAATACATTACATTTTAAAATACATTCAAATAGAAAACAGTTATTTTAGATTGTAATAACAGGCCTATTTCACAATATTCCTGTTTATTTATTTTTTTGATCAAATAAGTGCAGCCTTGGTGATCAACTGACATTTTTTTTCAAAAGCATTAAAAAAATCTTACCGACCCCAAACTTCTGAATGCTAGTGTAGGTTATTTTAGCATGTAATTTAGTTTTACATGACACATGGTTTTCAAATATCATTAACATCTAAACACATTTCAAACCTGCCACCTCAAATTCATGTTTGCAGTATGACTGTGTGCAGTGTTGTAGACAGAAGACGGTAAAGTCTGTTCAAGTAACGTTAACCACAACGTTTATTGTGATCATAAATCGAAACCTGGCATTTTCAAAACCCACTGGAAATTCCCGAGGGTGAACTGGTCTTTGGGTTGGTCTACAAATTGACGTCACAACTGACCAGCTCTATGGGCTTTAATTAGTCCATTAGAGTAAGGCTGTTTGTCCTCTGTCCACTAGAGATCCTTCCAAACATTTTGCTTGTGAGTTAAATACGGTATAACCAACGATTATAAATGGCCGGGCTACCACTATTTACTAAATTAAGCCTTATTCTTTTAAAAACATGGGTCTGATGACAAAAGATCCAGTGCTACATTTTATGAGACTCATACCAGTTGTAGCCAGGGTACAATACAGTTGCTGTGAAAGTAGTGCAGACAGGGCAGCTGTCGGACAGATTCCCCTTCAGAGTACTCCTCTCTACACACAGGGCATTCCAGCCGGCATGCTGTGAGAAAGAGAGACGTAGAAAAAAAAATGTGCACATGAAAAATGGAGAGAGCAATTGTTAAGTGCTGCTTGTACTGTCAAACAGAACCCTGAAAATTAAAGGCATAGTCCACCCAAAAATCTGTGTGATTTTAAAAGCAGTGCATTGTGTATGCCATATTCATATAAAAAATGACCATAGATTCATATTTCCCCCTCAAGTGATGAGTGATGAGCTCATCAAATCAGTTTTGTTCATTCAGTTACAAATTTCTTAAAGGGACAGACCACCCAAATATCAAAATTCTGTCATCATTTACTTAATCTAATGTTGTTGCAACTTGTATAACTTTCTTCATTCTGCTGAACACAAAAGAAGATACTTTAAAGAATGTTAGTTGGCAAACCGTTTCGACTCCCGTTGAGTTCTGTTGTAATTTCATATAATAGAAGTCAATGGGAACTGAAACTGTTCGGTTATCAACATTCTTTAGAATATCTTCATTTATGCTCCACAGAACAAAAAAAGTCATACAGGTTTGGAACAACATGAGGTTGAGTAAGATAGAATTTTCATTTTTGGGTGACTGTCGCTTTAAAAAAAACTTGCAACTGAATGAACGAACGATTTGTAGCTCAGCAATAAATAACACGAGTGGAAAAATGTGAGTCTCTGGAAACATTTGATATAAATATGGCTTCTACACAATGCACTGCTGTCAGAATCGTACATATTCATCATGTTTTAACACTTTCCAGCTCACCCTCTCCATACTCAATACAATAGTCTGCCAGGAAAGCAAGAAAAATGCTTCCTGGAGGTGACCAGAAATATGTGAACAGCCCTGTTTTGCTTTATAGCACTTAAAATGAAGTGTGCATGGTGACTCAGAGGATTATGGGAATTTACCAGCCTGTTCTGAGGAGATGCTAACGGTGGAGAGAGATGAGATCATCTCCTTCTCAGCAGGAGGGGGGCCGGTATTTTCAGACTGACCAAGCAACTGGAAGAGAAAAAAAAATCTGCAGCGGTTGATGAGCAGGACATTTCTAATGCTTTTTTAATTTGAGGAAGAAAATTCTATTATGTGCTTGACTCGAGCCTGGGGACAAATTTAAGTGCCTACAGGCAAAATGCTGTGAAGACCAATGAGGCAAAAAGGTTGAGGACATGAGTCATATCATCAGATTGTCACTGATGTCAGTGTGACTCACCTGTGTGATGACCACATCTAGACCTCCTTGTCTCCAAGAATAATCTTCAGGGTTCGAGTGCAGCATGCTAGACCTGAGGAACAGGTTATTGATAAATCATTGAATGGATTTATAGGTATTGTCTTGACATATGCAAATGAATGTGTTTGTAGGACAAAAGGGCACATTGAATATATTTAGTTGGTTCTGGAACAACATTCCTGTCAAACAACAGAGGTGATGGGTTGAATGGGAAAGATTGTTTTAGGCCCAGCCAAAACCCAAACGTGTTTTGATTGATTGATTAAAGGGATACTCCACCCCAAAATGAAAATGTTGTCATTAATCACTTACCCCCATGTCGTTCCAAACCCGTAAAATCTTCATTCGTCTTCGGAACACAATTTAAGATATTTTGGATGAAAACCGGGAGGCTTGTGACTGTCCGAAAAACTGCCAAGTAAATTACACTGTCGAGGTCCAGAAAAGTATGAAAAGCATCGTCAGAATAGTCCATCTGCCATCAGTGGTTCAACCGTAACGTTATGAAGCGACAAGAATACTTTTTGTACGCGAAGAAAACAAAAATAACAACTTTATTTAACAATTCGTCTCCTCTGTGTCTCTCTACATCACCGTAGCGCCATTTTGGAGAATAACCACTGAACGCAAGCAGCGTACGCTCTTCTGTGTCAGCCGCGACACAAGGATGTTTTCTACGTGTATTTACGCTTTGATTTGAACGAAAACAGCGCATCCGTGTGGCGCGGCCGACACAGAAGAGCGTACACTGCTTGCGTTCAGTGGATATTCTCCAAAATGGCACTACGGTGATTTACGCTTGCGTTTATTTTTGTTTTCTTTGCGTACAAAAAGTATTCTTGTCGCTTCATAACGTTACGGTTGAACCACTGATGGCAGATGGACTATTCTGACGATGTCTTTCATACTTTTCTGGACCTTAACAGTATAATTTACTTGGCAGTGAATGGGACAGACACAAGCCTCCCGGTTTTCATCCAAAATATCTTAAATTGTGTTCTGAAGACGAACACAGCTTTTACGGGTTTGGAACGACAAGGGGGTAAGTGATTAATGACAACATTTTCATTTTGGAGTGGAGTATCCCTTTAAAAAGAATGTTATTTATGGAACATATTGGGCCTCATTTACTAAACGAACATACGACAGAAAATTGGGCGTACGGTCGTTTCAATGCAAAACTTGGAATTTATTAATATGGACGTGAGCGGTGGCTGCGATCAAATCTCACATCTGGTCTCAGCTCGTGTACGCAAGTTTTTGAGTTACCTTAACTTGCACGCAGCATAGTAAATATGGTGGAGAATTGTAGAATGACAGCATTTTGTTCATTTTAATTTTCCCGACCGTC
This sequence comes from Sinocyclocheilus anophthalmus, assembly GCA_018155175.1. Taxonomy (NCBI): domain Eukaryota; kingdom Metazoa; phylum Chordata; class Actinopteri; order Cypriniformes; family Cyprinidae; genus Sinocyclocheilus; species Sinocyclocheilus anophthalmus. Next base: position 55,968 of record JADLZN010003164.1, on the reverse strand, counting down.
AAACGAAGCTCATTAGTCGATCGTTAACCAGTAAGATTAGAATGTCTTTTTTGTTTTTAGCTTTATATGTGCGATTAGAAGTGTAAACAAGACCATGAGGATTCAATCGTCGCATCATGCACCTGCAGCACTTCTGTGAAAGGAGAAAAACATAAATTAATTTTATAAAAGGAATAAAATCAATAGGATCACAAAATATATAATAGGCTATAATATAATTAACAGATTAACAAAAGGGGGAAAAAAACACTGTGCAAAAAAATATAGGCTACGCTCGTTTTTGTGACACTCTTAATGCATTTTATTTCTTTTCTTTATATCTTTATTTGTTTAAATCCACAGGTGCACAACATTAGTTCTACCGTTACATGACATTTCAGCCATTCATCATCAAACTAAAATGCAGTCAACCAAACAAAAGTTACACTGTTTATTTTAAAAGGTTCGCTGTAAAATCAGCGTGAAGCGCCCAAAAAAACATTTTTGCGCATATGTGAAGGATTTTACATGGATATTACAACATGACTGAAGTATAAAGCCATGTTAAGGCTACATAATGAATAATAGTTATGCAAACAAATGTTACAAATATGGCAAAAATGGAAACATTTGGATTCTTGTGGTAGGCCTATGAGACAGGCTCGTGAGCCCAATGCCGTTTGAGTTTTGCTTGACATTTGTATGCTGTTTATAATGAATGCCACTATAGCCTAATTTGTGTTTTATTTTATAGTTTAATATATAATTTTATAACTACTTACTTTTCATTCTTGTTCTGTTCTGAATACCGTTAAAATTAAAATATTTGTTGTAGAGTGAGGGGAACTAAATAGGCTGTTTATATACCAGTATTGTAATATACATATAAATTACTTAAATTAATGTAGCCTAATTGTTTTTAATTACAAGGTTAACGGGCGTTTTTGGAGTAAGATCAATTTCTCTATCATGAAATGACTTCCTCTTTTTGGCCGGGTTTCGTTTCTCCGTGTCGTAAACTCTAGGGGCGAGGCTTCTAAACCAGGTTGTTTTTAGGGGCATGATATTCAAATGATGATTGTTTTCTGCCGCCACATTTATCAATACGCGATCATTGCATTGGCAGCATACGAATGTTTCATGAATCACACGTGGACTCTGTCGTAAGTTGATTTGTGAGTTAGATTGATAAATGAGGCCCATTGTACCTAAAAGAATGACAGTAAACCACAAAACATACATTGAGGAGGTTTGGGAACCTGCACTGTCAGATCTGGAAAACAGACCAGCCAGGAACTGCTGGACAATCCTTAATTAAAGAAACAAAGACAGCATTGTTGCATTAATAATAAAAAAAATAAAGGAATACATTTTACAAAAGAAAAATTCAGAGACATGGGCATCTATTTGCACAAATTTAAAAGCATTAATGACTGATAATGATTAAATGACTAAAATTGTGGAATTTGTGGAATTCAGATTTAATTCAGAACTTTTAATCGATCAGATTTTCCTTTCATGAAAAACTTGTGTACATATATATAGATAGATAGATAGATAGATAGATAGATTAAATTTTTTTATTATTATTATTTTACATATACCATTCAAAAGTTTTGGGTAAGATTTTTGAAAACATATTTTAAGGGTTCATTCATTTGATCAAAAATACAGTAAAAACATTAATATTGTGAAATATCATTTCTATTTAAAGAACATGTTGTAGATTTTTTAATACATTTTAAAATGTAATTTATTCCTGTGATGGTAAAGCTGAATTTTCAGCAGCCATTACTCCAGTCTTTAGAGTCACAGAATCTATTTCTTCTTCTTATCAATGTCAAAAACAGTTTTGCTGTTTAATATGATTTGTGTAAAAGATGATCCATCTTTTGGACCAGATACATTACTAGGTAAAAGTTACTAACTAATAGCTAACGCTTATGAGACAAGAGGTGGTCTTCCTCAAGGGGAAAAATTCAAATCTTAAAACTTTGTTTTATTAGAAGCATTTGTATGTGTAAAAGTAATCCGTAATGAAGAATTATTTTTTAAAATGTTAGACAATTCATTGATTAAAATGTGTGGATTCCCTGGCTGATACAATTAAAACATTTTGAGGAATATTTTAGTCTCCTTTCTCATCATATTTTCAAGGTGCTTAAAATAGTCAAGACTGATTATTTTTATTATTTTTTTGTTTTTTGTTAGCAGGATACTGTCCTAAATTTTTAATTAGTCAAATTAGTCAAGTCAAATCCCAATACAAAGTAAAAAAAATAAAAATAAACATGGATATACTAAATATATTATGAGTGTTGCAACTGTAAGATGTCAACAGATTCTCTCAGTAAAAGAAAATATATATTTATGAATAAACCATTTTCATGGCAGAACTGAATGTTAACATTTAAATACAGATATTCGTTCTTTCAGAACTCCTAGTAGACAGCAGCTGTAACAAGTGGCCATACACACCCCTCCACAGCCTGTCCCTGATCCAGTCTAGAGTTACGCTGCTGGCTGTTTTGAGTGAGGAGCGCAGGCTCTGTGCAGTCTGATAACGTCTCCACGGACGCTACAGGTCCCGCTGTCCCAGGGGCAGGATCACCAACTGCTGCCTGGACCCCTGAGCGGCTGTGTAGCGCATCTGTGATGGTGGGGGCGGAGAGGAGCGCTGAATGTTACATGAAGAGCAGCTGCCACAGCTAATGGAAAAGGAAAAGACAAAAGGCTCATAGAGAAACAAAACCATGACTGACCCCCCCTTAAGGAATCGTTTCCTTTTATATACTGTATATATATTGTAATTACAAATAATAACACATTTTAAAGTAGAAAGGCTTAAATACTATTAGAGTTATTTTAGCATATTATAGATTTTTTAAAATATTTTTAATTAGATTTTATTTTCATTTAAATGTAAGGTTTTTTGTAAGTCTGTTATGTGCTCCTGTCATTTTGATTAATTTTAGTTTTATAAAATATTACTATTTCGATTTAATTCATTTTTATTTAGTTTTTACTTTAAACATGTATTTCAGCTTTTTATTAATTAATGTTATTGCTTTTAGTGCTTTGGCAAGGCTACATGTTCCCCCAAAAAAATTCAAAACAAATTTTCTACAAATAGTTTTCATAGTTTGAGTTAATGATATACAGGTGCATCTAAAAAAATTAGAATATCGTGAAAAAGTAAAATTTCAAAAGTTAAAATTTCATAATTCTAGATTCATTACATGAAAGTACAACATTTCAAAGTTTTTTCGTTTTAATTTTGATGATTAGAGATTTTAGCATGAAGCAAAAATCCAGTATCTCAAAATATTAGAATTATTACATTGGAGTTGCATAATGTAATCCCTCCAGTATAAATCCCTGTATCTAGTGTTCTTTGAACCACAATAAAGGGGAAAATGATGACTTGGCAAGGGTCCAGAAGGACCAATTCATGGAACCCGCCACCAAGAGGGTTAAGTCACAGAAGGTTGTAATATATATATTATATATATATATATATTATATATATATATATAGAATATATTATAATATAAATATTATGTTGCTAAAAGATCCGTTATGGAAGGCTGTGTGAAAAAACAATATAGCATGTCATCACCGGACTACAGCAGAGCACCATCTCGACTCTGAAGAAGACTAATGAAACATGTTTTACGCATTGTAAATGACAAACATCATAATTACAAAGGATATATATTGTCTAAGTTGAGTAAACAGAGGTGTATGGAATTACAGTAATTGAAAAAAAAAACATTTCAGTCTTGATCATTAGTTACTGACATAAAAGCAAAACTTACTTTGAGTTCTCGGACATCTCTTCAATGAAGCCAGATTTACATCTGGGACAAACATATTCCTGTTCAAACGCACATTATTACAATGTTTATCTGTCATAAAAATGTTTATCTGTAATATCAGATCTAACCAACTGCATCTAAGTTCTGATGTTGACTCAAGTTTTTTTTTTAAATATGGGCTTATGTGTTTGCCCTAGTGAAAAAATAAATGCTATAATGTATTTGAAATTTATTTCATGCTAAGTGTACTACAAATACAATTACATGTGTACTTAATAAAAATACCCTGCAATTGTACTTTTGGTATACTTCAAGTCTGCTAAATTGGAACAACTAATTTTGTACTTAATGCAGTGTGGAAGTAGTGCTGAAGTCCAACTAAATATATACTGAGGTATATTTGATTGTGCTAATTAAAGTGGAAATATTGCAAGTAGACTTTTGGTAAACTTTAAATATTCTGCATTTAAAGACCGATATTATTCAAAGACCATACAATCCTCATCAATAGTCACATTAAAGGGGTCCTATTATGCTCTTTCACTTTTTCAACTTTAGTTAGTGTGTAGTGTGTATTGTAGTGGGCATAAAAAAGTTCTAGAAAGTTACAAATCTCAAAGTCCCCTCCAAAGGGAGATATTTCGTTTTTTTTTTATCTCTTTTCAAGAACTACAACGAACGGCTCGTTTGGACTACAGCGAAGAAGAAGAGCTGCTGCAGAGTTAGTCCATCAGAAAAAACCAAGAAGAAGAGCTGCTGCAGAGTTAGTGCATCAGAGAAAACCAAGAAAGGAAAAGCAAGAAAAGGGGGGGGGGGGGAAGTGCTGCTGACAGAGTAGTGCGAGCAGAGAAAACCAAGAAGAGCGCTGCTGCCAGAGTTAGTGAATCAGAGGAAAACGAAGAGAAGTGCTGCTGCCAGATTTGAGTGCATCAGAGAAAACCAAGAAAAGTGCTGCTGCCAGAGTTAGTGCATCTCAGAGAAAACAAAGAGGAAGGAGCTGCTGCAGAGTTATTTCTAGTGCCCATCAGAACAAAAAACCAAGAAGAAGAGCTGCTGCTTTTTTTTTTTTTTCGAGTGAGTGATCAGAGAAACCCAAGAAGAAGAGCTGCTGCAGCGTTAGTGCATCAGAGAAAACCAAGAAGAAGAGCTGTTGCAGAGTTAGTGCTTCAGAGAAAACCAAGAAGAAGAGCTGTTGCAGAGTTAGTGCATCAGACGAGATGATGAAGAAGAAGTGCTGCTGCGGAGTTAGTGCATCAGAGAAAACCAAGGATAAGAGCTGCTGTGCAGAGTTATTGTAGTGCCTCAGAGAACACCAAGAAGAAGCGCGGCCTGCAGAGTTAGTGCATCAGACGAGACGATGAAGAAGAGCTGCTGCAGAGTTAGTGCATCAGATGAGACGATGAAGAAGAAGTGCTGCTGTAGAGTTAGTGCATCAGACGAGACGATGAAGAAGTAGTGCTGCTGCAGAGTTAGGGCATCAGAGAAAACCAAGAAGAAGAGCTGCTGCAGAGTTAGTGCATCAGAGAAACCCAAGAAGAAGAGCTGCTGCCCAGAGTTAGTGCATCAGATGAGACGATGAAGAAGTGCTGCTGCAGAGTTAGTGCAGCAGAGAAAACCAAGAAGAAGAGCTGCTGCAGAGTGAGTGCATCAGAGAAAACCAAGAAGAAGCGCTGCTGCAGAGTTAGTGCATCAGAGAAAAACCAAGAAGAAGTGCTGCTGCTGCAGTGTTAGTGCATCAGAGAAAACCAAGAAGAAGCGCTGCTGCAGAGTTAGTGCATCAGATAAAACGAAGAAGAAGAGCTGCTGCAGAGTTAGGGCCTCAGAGAAAACCAAGAGGAAGAGCTGCTGCAGAGTTAGTGCATCCGAGAAAACCAAGAAGAAGAGCTGCTGCAGAGTTAGTGCATCAGAGAAAACCAAGAGAAAGAGCTGCGGGCAGAGGTAGGCATCAGAAGAAACACCAAGAAAGAAGAGCTGCTGCAGAGTTAGTTGCATCAGAGGAAAAAACAAGAAAGAGCGCTGCTGCAGAGTTAGTGCATCAGAGAATACCAAGAAGAAGAAGAAGTGCTGCTGTAGAGTTAGTGCATCAGACGAGACGATGAAGAAGAGGAGCTGCTGCAGAGTTAGTGCATCAGACGAGACGACGAAGAAGAAGAGATGTTGCAGAGTTAGTGCATCAGAGAAAAACCAAGAAGAGCAGCTGCTGCAGAGTTAGCTGCATCAGAGGGAAACCAGAAGAGCTGCTGCAGAACGTGAGTGCATCAGAGAAAACCAGAAGAGCTGCTGAGAGTTAGTGTGCATCAGAGAAAACCAAAAGGAAGAAAAGCTGCTGACAGAGTTAGTGTTGCATCAGAGAAAGAAAAACCAAGAAAGAAAGCTGATGCAGTTAGTGCATCGAGAAAACCAAGAAGAGCTGCTGCAGAGGTAGTGCATCAGAGAATACCAAGAAGAAGAAGTGGTGCTGCTGCAGAGTTAGTGCATCAGAGCAAACCAAGAAGAAGAGCTGCTGCGAGTTAGTGCATAGAGAAAACCAAGAAGAAGCTGCTGCCAAGGTTAGGCTCAGAAGAAAACCAGAAGAAAGCATGCTGCAGAGTGAGGGAATCAGAGAAAACCAAGAAGAGCTGCTAAGAGTTACGTGCTGAATCAGAGAAACCAAGAAGGAAGAGCTGCTGCAGAGGGAGGCATCAGAGAAAACCCAGAAGAAGAGCTGCTGCAGAGGTAGGGCATCAGAGAACCAAGAAAGAAGAGCTGCTGCCGGAGTAGTGCATCAGAGAAAACAAAGGAGAGGCGGCTGCAGGTTAGTGCTCAGAGAAAGAAAACCATAGAAGAAGAGGGCTGCAGAGTTAGTGCTCAGAGAAAAACCAAGAAGAAGAGCTTGCCTGACAGAGGAGTGCATCAGAGAAAACCAAAGAGAGGGCTGCAGAGTTAGGTGCATCAGAGGAAGAAAACCAAGACGAAGAGCTGCTGCAGAGAGTGCATCAGATGAGAAAACCAAGAAGAAGAGCTGCTGCAGAGTTAGTGCATCAGAGAAAACCAAGAAGAAGAGCTGCTGCAGAGGTAGTGCATCAGACGAGACGACGAAGAATTGCTGCTGCAGAGTTAGTGCATCAGAAAAAACCAAGAAGAAGAGCTGCTGCAGAGTTAGTGCATCAGCGAAAACCAAGAAGAAGAGCTGCGCCAGAGTTAGTGCATCAGAGGGAAAACAAGAAGAAGAGCTGCTGCAGAGTTAGTGCATCAGAGAAAACCAAGAAGAAGAGCTGCTGCAGAGTGAGTGCATCAGAGAAAACCAAGAAGAAGAGCTGCTGTGCTGTAGCTTCAAATTTTCGGCATGTCTAGAACAATTCTTACAAGTATAACACAACGTAGCTGGGTGCCGCGGACAGACACCGAACGGCGCCACCGGTGTGCCTACACTCATATAGAAAATAATGTATTCGAATTTTAAAGACGCTGCGCTTCTCGTCCGGTGCACAACCGCCTGAAACGCTGTTTTTTTTTTTCACCTCCGTGCCCGAAGTCTTTGTTTGGGCTTCCGAAAGCGGTTGATGTCAGGAAACAGTGGTTGCAATTTATTTTTTAACTCTGTTCCTGAGCATTATAACCCCAATTTGTTATTGTGTGCCGCGCATTTTACTGAGGACAGCTTCCACAACACGAGGGGGGACAGTGCCGGATTCACCAAAAGCTTTTGTTGAAAGACGGAGCAAGGGGCGGTGCAGTACTGAAACACCGTCTAAGATGTTCGCCAATCACAAGGCACTGGGACAGCTAACCAATCACAACACATTTTGTTTTTCGGAAGGCGGGCGTTCATCAAACCCAGAACTAATCGAGCCATTTGTGCCAGACTGGGGAGAAAGGTATTGCAAAAATGTAAATTATGTGAAAAATAATGTGTTTTTTGAACCACCAAGCATGAGAGCATGTTCTAGTACACCCCCAAAACATTATCAAGACTTTGTAAAAGAGCATAATAGGACCCCTTTAAATGACCTGCAAGCATCCACTTTTATGTCAGACAACCTGTCCAGGACCTGCACACCTGCCAATCAGTGGCATGTGTGTTTCTACTTCAACAGGGTTGCAGACGGTCGAGGCTGTGCTAAATTTGGCATTAACTCATAAACTTGGATACCGAGTTCCTCGCAACCATGGCACTCATCACACACTCTTTAAACGTTTAGTTACGTGAACCACATTCCCATAGTCCTACACCAATGCGCGTGAAGATCGTGAACTCATACAAACGCTACATGTATATGAATTATAGAATACTGTAAGTTAACGTTAGTGCTTCTACTGCAAGTTATCACTGTGAGAAGGAAAAATTAAGTCACGGGGCAAGCACACAAAACGCATGGGTTTTCATTAACTAAGTGTTGCTGTGTACTTACAGGCAGCTTGGGGTCGATTTCACCTCTACAGCAGTGACAGAAGATCCGCTGTCGCAGAGCAGCAGCAGCAGCAGCAGCAGCGGCCTCCGCCAAAGGAGCGTCGGTTGACAAGGAGACGCGTAGTTTAGATCAGAATCAGAGCCGTTGAGAAACATACATGTCTATGTTGAGAACCGTCTCGATCAGGCTACTTGATATCCCACGAGTTCCCAAACGGTAAAGCTTTATTAATTCAACAAATTAATTTGAAACATCGCACTATTTATAATAATTTCCTGAGAGAAAGTATGTTTTCATATACTTGAAAATAGAAAATATTTTCAAGCGTATCATAATGAAATGTCCTCTAACGACGTTACCTGACTGTTTCGTTTTTTTTTTAATTGATATAAAATTAAGATAATAAAATAAACATATAATGACTTTGAAGATACTTGTATAACAACAACAAAAGAAAAATATAAAATTAAATAAATTCACAAAACATTCTACAGCTGTTGGCTTCTAAACAGAAATTAATCAATCAATCAATCTGACCACGGCGCACGTCTTAGCCTATCAGAAAACAAGATGGTGACTCTCTGCCAATAGATAGGTTTGTAAACATTCAGGATGCGCGCGCATCATGGTTGCAGAAACCCCGGGAGAGATAGCCTTTACAGCTAGAGAATTACACGGATACGGTACAAAACAGTTAGATTTAAAAAGATTATAGATTATATTGATTAGATGTCATTTTCAAAATGTTCTCAGCATATTACAAGAGCTTGTCACCCAGCGATAAGCACTGTTATTCAACGAAATTGACGTTAGAGCGTGGGATAGTCTTACAGATCCGAAACAGGGATGAAGGTTTTTGTGGGCGGAGCCTATTTGGAGGCAGAGAATGACGGGTTTCAAGTGGCAGTCTATGGAGCCATGGAATAAAATAATTTAAAAAAATGTAAATTAGGTTTTATATTTCAAAATTATGACTTTATTCTCGCAATTCCGGGATTATATTTCACAATTCTAATAAGGAAAAACAACTAGTCATTCTCTCTTTTCCTCAGCTCTTTTAGCTTTTTTCCCTCAGATTTGACAAACTCACTATGTTTGAGTTAAGTCGAGTTATAAAGTCAGAATTAAGAGATATAAACTCAGAATTGAGAGAAAAAAAATCTAAATTGTGAGATAAAAATAAAGGTTAGTAATAAATGTTAATAGTAGGTTAAAGGGGTCCTATTATGCTTTTTACAAAGTCTTGATTTTGTTTGGGGGTGTACTAGAACATGCTCTAATGCTCGGTGGTTCGAAAAACGCATTATTTTTAACATAATTTACATTATTAAAATAACTTTCTCCCCCGTCGCAATGAACGGACTCGAATAGTTCTGTATCAAATGAAAAGCGCCTGCCGTCTGAACACGAAAGGTGCTGGGATGGTTAGCTGGGCCAGGGTGTGTTGGATGGTCGGGAAATGTTCACGCCCCTTACCAAGCTGCCCGCGTTCAGTGTATATTGCATCAATATCAAATCAATTGAAGTGATTTAAAACGGGATGCTTGGAACCACTATAAGTTCAGCTGTCTTGGGAAAGCTAGAGGTCTCCGACATATGATAAATAGGGCTGCACGATAAATGATGCGATATTTACCGCGCTTTGTCAGTAAAGCCGTCTGTTAAATCAGCGGTAAAATCTCCATCACTGCGTGCTTTCACATTGGAGCAACATTACTACACAGAGCCGTTGTTTACTGGATAGCTTGCGCAAAAACCAAGTTAATATTCGCGGCGATTTTTTGCGCAGCTCGTCTGTGAACAACGTCTCTGTGTAGTTAATGTGAAAGCACGCACGTGATGGAGCTTTACCGTTGATTACAGAACTGGCTTTACTGATAAGATGTGTGTTAAATATCGCATGCGATTTATCATGATGCCCTAGCTATAACACTGGTCGCCTTCGGCTAGTGAAGAGCAACCATGGTCTCATCACATTGTCAAGTATTGGTGATACTCCACAAATCCCGGAAGGAAAATAGGTGTTGTAGTACAAACGAGTAGCTTCGTTGTAGTTTTTCTGTTAAATAAAATATATCCTTTTGAAGTGGACTTTGAGCTTTGTAAATTCACAGATCTTTTTTATGCTCAAACAGCCAACATTACAGCGTGGAAAAAAGTGAAAGAGCATAATAGGACCACTTTAAATATATTTTAATAGTAAGGTTTAATTAATATTTACTGCTGTTCATGTCGGGCCATAATACAATAGGACCTATGAAGAAGAAGAGCTGTTGCAGAGTTAGTGCATCAGAGAAAACCGAGAAGGAGAGCTGCTGCAGAGTTAGTGCATCAGAGAAAACCAAGAAGAAGTGCTGCTGCAGAGTTAGTGCATCAAGAGAAAAACCAAGAAGAAGAGCTGCTGCAGAGTTACTGCATCAGAGAAAAACCAAGAAGAAGTGCTGCTGCCAGAGTAGTTCATCAGAGAAAACCCAAGGAGAGATGCTGCAGATGTTAGTGCATAAGAGAAAACCAAAGAAGTGAAGTGCTGCTGCAGGAGTTGTGCCTCAGAGAGGGAAAACCAAGAGAAGAGCTGCTGCCAGAGTTTTAGTGTGAATCAGAGGGAAAACAAGAGAAGAGATGCTGCAGAGTTAGTGCAATCAGAGAAAACCAAGAAGTGCTGCTGCAGAGTTAGTGCAACAGAGAAAACCAAGAAGAAGAGCTGCTGCAGAGTTAGTGCATCAGAGAAAACCAAGAAGAAGAGCTGCTGCAGAGTTAGTGCATCAGAGAAAACCAAGAAGAAGCGCTGCTGCAGAGTTAGTGCATCAGATAAAACCAAGAAGAAGAGCTGCTGCAGAGTTAGCGCATCAGAGAAAACCAAGAAGAGCTGCTGCAGAGTGAGTGCATCAGACGAGACGACAAGAAGAAGTGCTGCTGCAGAGTTAGGGCATCAGAGAAAACCAAGAAGAAGAGCTGATGCAGAGGAGTGCATCAGAGGGAGAAAACAAGAAGGAAGAGGCTCTCGCAGAGTTAGGCATCAGAGGAAAACAGAAGAAGAGTTGCTGCAGAGTTAGTGCATCAGACAAGACGACGACGAAGAAGAAGTGCTGATGCAGAGTTAGTGCATCAGAGAAAACAAAGAAGAAGAGCTGCTGCAGAGTTAGTGCAACAGAGAAAACCAAGAAGAGCTGCTGCAGAGTTAGTGCATCAGAGAAAACCAAGAAGAAGAGCTGCTGCAGAGTTAGTGCATCAGAGGAAACCAAGAAGAAGAAGAGCTGCTGCAGAGTTAGTGCATAAGAGAAAACCAAGAAGAAGAGCTGCTGCAGAGTTAGTGCATCAGAGAAAACCAAGAAGAAGTGCTGCTGCAGAGTTAGAGCATCAGAGAAAACCAAGAAGAGTGCTGTGCAGATTAGTGCATCAGAGGAAAACCAAAGAAGAAGAGCTGCGGCAGAGTTAGTGCATCAGAGAAAACCAAAAAGAAGAGGTGCTGCAGAGTTAGGGCATAGAGAAAACCAAAAAGGAGCGCTGCTGCAGAGTTAGTGCATCAGATGAGACGACGAAGAAGAAGAGCTGTTGCAGAGTTAGTGCATCAGACGAGATGACCAAGAAGAAGAGCTGCTGCAGAGTTACTGCATCAGAGAAAACAAAGAAGAAGCGCCTGTTGCAGAGTTAGTGCATCAGACGAGACGATGAAGAAGAAGAGCTGATGCAGAGTTAGTGCATCAGAGAAAACAAAGAAGAAGATGAGCTGCTGTAGCGTTAGATGAATCAGACGAGACGATGAAGAAGTGCTGCTGCAGAGTGAGTGCATCAGAGAAAACCAAGAAGAAGAGCTGCTGCAGAGTTAGTGCATCAGAGAAAACCAAGAAGAAGTGCTGCTGCAGAGTGAGTGCATCAGAGAAAACCAAGAAGATGCTGCTGCAGAGTAGGCATCAGGAGGAAAAAAGAAGAAGAGCGGCTGCAGAGTTTAGGGCATCAGACGAAGGGAAAATAAAACCAAGAAGAAGAAGAGTGTGCCGAGTAGTGCACAGAGAAAAACCAAGAAGAAGAGCTGCGAAGAATTTAGTGCATCAGAGGGAAAACCAAGAAGAAGAAGAGCTCTTGTTGAGTTAGTGCATCAGAGAAAACCAAGAGGAAGAGCTGCTGCAGAGTTAGTGCATCAGAGAAAACCAAGAAGAAGAGCTGCTGCAGAGTGAGTGCATCAGAGAAAACCAAGAAGAAAAGCAAGAAGAAGTGCTGCTGCAGAGTTAGTGCATCAGAGAAAACCAAGAAGAAGAGATGCTGCAGAGTTGTGTCCTAAGAGAAAAACCAAGAAGCGCTGCTGCCAGAGTAGTTTAGTGCATCAGAGGAAAACAAGAGGAAGAGATGCTGAGAGTAGTGGGGGGCCATCTAGAGGAAAAACCAAGAATGAAGAAGAGCTGCTGACGAGTTAGTGCATCAGAGAAAACCAAGAAGAAGAGCTGCTGCAGAGTTAGTGCATCAGAGAAAACCAAGAAGAAGAGCTGCTGCAGAGTTAGTGCATCAGAGAAAACCAAGAAGAAGAGCTGCTGCAGAGTTAGTGCAGCAGTAAGGACTCTCATTTAGTAGTTTAATATGTGACCATGGACTACAAAACCAGGACATAAGGGTAAAAAAAAAAAGAATATGAAAGTGAATAAATGGAGCCTATTCATGATGTTGTTTTTTATGATAGGACAATATTTGGCTGAAATACAACTATATTAAAATCTGGAATCTGAGGGTGCAAAAAAAATCCAATATTGAAGAAACATCGCTTTAAGTCCACCTATGAAATAAAATTAGAAAATCTCTTATTTTTTAATGGAATAATGCTGTGTTTATTATAAATAATTTATCAGTGAACTGTAATATTATTTTTTTTTAATTCATATGCCCTCAGTAATCCTTAATCAAAAACGTTAACCTCCCCTCCCCCTCAAAACGACTCATCTTCTCTTCCGGTCACGAGCTATGGCGCAAGGGCGGAGCTAGTGATGTGAGGGGTAAACACTGGGATAAAAGACAGGGGGAAAAGCTGAAGCTGATGCTTCACTTTATAGCACCCACACCAGTCATGAGGGAGTACGTTACCCCTAAACACTGAAAAGATATTAGGATATTATCACAACATTATCTTAGGACATTGCAAAACTACTTTTTTTTCATATGACCTGATGGAGGACGCGCTCAGTCATTCAGGCAGTGTCTCTCTCTCTCGCGCGCGCTGTTTAGGCATGTTTTGTGCCGTTGAACGTCATCGTCATCCTTAATAAATAAAACACTTCTTCATGCTAGGGTGTCAGCGGTGAATACAGTAGAGAGAAATCCCCCACCACTAATTCGTTCACTAGTTCAAGTCATGTCGGATAGATCGTATTTACGAGTTGAACGCACATGAACGCCACCACAAAGTCGTTATTACCAGTGGGAAACTCTAAATTTTCTTTAAGCCCAGAGTTTCCGAGTTGGGGGCGTGTCAATGAGAAACATGGTGGAATCCATGGATGCAACGTCTGTAGTTGACAGTAAATTTTTGTTTAAATTGATAGTTTAGTTGTCCTATAAACTTAAATTGGTCATGTTCTTGTTACGCAGCTAGTTAATGAAATCCAAGTAAAAAAATGCAGACCCTGTTGTATTTTCTTGTAATTTATTAAAAGAAGGTACACCGCCATCTTGTGTAAGGTTTGACTGACTTGAACGACCAAGACGTCGAAATTAGGACTTGTCAACTCGCAAGTACGAACGGAGGACTTGAACTCAGCATAACTGCAAACTGGCATTCAGATCTGCCTCCATTTTGTTAGCAACGCCCCAACTTCCAACGATCCAATCAATTCCCGAAGGACGAAATCAAGTCCCGCCCTCTCATTTCAGATGCCGTTTCACTCAGGTATACGTCACAGTAGAGAAGAAAAGAGGACCACAACTTCCATTTCATGCCGACTTTAAAGTTGTCCAAATGAAGTTCTTAGCAATGCACATAACTAATCAAAAATTAAGTTTTGATATATTTACAGTAGGAAATTGACAATATCATCATGGAACATGATCTTTACTTAATATCCTAATGATTTTTGGCATAAAAGAAAAATCGATAATTTTGACCCATGCAATATATTTTTGGCTATTGTTACAAATATACCCATGCTACTTATGACTGGTTTTGTGCTCCAGGGTCACATATGTGCGAAGGCAAAGTATAAGATTTATATTCATGAACTTTAATAAAACAAATAACACCGTGACAGTTACAAGACCATACAGCAGCAATACAATAACAATAAAACAACCATATACTATAGTGTTAGACAAAACATTAGATTGAAATTACAAAAAAAAAAAAAAAAAATTTCATCACAAAAGCAACACAAATATGTTGGCCACTGATAACCGCATCAATCTCTGCTACCACATTTTGATAAGAAATTTTAAGTTTTATATCAAGGTATGAAATTTGATTCTGTATTCCAAAGCTTTTCAAAAGCACAAATTACCTGTTCCAACTCATGAAAATAAAACATTAGTCGTGTGTAACTGCAGTAGTTACATACAGTAGTTCAAGCTGCATCAAAACATGCTTTTTCATAAATAAAGGTCAAAGCAAGAAATCCATCCACCAACAGACTAATAAACTGAATCGGGAATCTCTAAAATAAGATGGGATTTTTTTTTAAGAAAAACATTTGGCAAGTTAAACTTCACAGATTCTAAGTAGCAACCTCCATTCTAGAGCAATGAAATGATCCCTTTCCTTGCCATGTACAGCTATTTACACAAAGAAAAAAGTCAAGGGAAAAGCAAAGGCAGAATGTGGCACGTCTTTGTTGAATCAGCAAGGCTGCTGTACCTTACACTTACAAGCTTCAGAAATGTAAAAGAGACAAGAATTATAAGCCACAGCCTGTGGTATTAGGTATTTTTATGGTCTTAACAAATTATTACATTGACTTTTTCTAGCATGATAAACAAAGTTTAGTTGATCGTAGATCCTCATAGACAGCATTCATATAAGCCATAATTTGAAATCAACCAACACCTAGATCCTTTTTGCATGTCTGAACTAATGGCCTAATGCTCAGCAAGACCAACAAATACAAAAAGAAATCCAATGTTTTATTATCAATATGAGTTTGTGTATCTTGACATGCATGCTAGAGGAGTCTAGGGTAAGTGCGTTGGTTTCCAACTCGGCCAGTGTATAAGTCTCTGTATAAGTAACTCGGCTAGAATAAGTCACTTTGTCTCAAGGCTGTGTAAGCAATCAATTTCTTCAACATTTTTCTTCTCTTTCATTCAGGTCTCTCTACCGGGGTGCAGTGAAGGCACCTTGTGCGGCAGAAACAGTGGCATTGGTGGCTGCCTGGCGCACCACCTGATTGGAAAGCACACCTGTAGCAAACTCAGCCTGGGCCTTCTTAAAGCTCGCTTCAGTCTGCCTGTACATAGAATGAACCTGATGGGAGAAGATGCAAAAAAAAATAAAAATCATTCAACAGATCAATATAATTAAGTATGAAGTAAACGCCTACATACATTATTGTTCAAAAGTTTGGGGTTGGCTTTTTAAAGTCTTTGAAAGTCTATAATTTTCTCCAAGGCTGCTTTTTTTGTTAAAAATAAAGTAAAAACAGTAATATTGTGAAATATTATTACAATTTCAAATGACTCTTCTCATTCTAATCTTTCTAATCTGCTGATTTGGTATTGATTTCTTATTATTATCAATGTTAAAAACAGTTTTTGTGGAAACCATTATACTTTTTTGTCACTTTTGACTAACTAAATGCCACCTAAAACAATTAATTTCCCTTGATTAGTAGTTTTTTTAAACCAACCAAATCGATCATAAAAACGGCAAGGCAAAATTTCAAAACAAATTCTGCAAAGAGTCTGCATTTAAGATACCATTAAGCATTATTTCAAGATAAAAAGTACTAAAGAGCATGATGAATGTCACGTTTTAACAGCAAAATCCATAAACAGCCACTCAGATGTGACCCACAAATCACTACACCCAACAATAACAAATGGAAAAGCAGCTGGCGTTCTGCAATTGCCATACATTTACATACTAAAAAGCCAAACAATATGGCATCTCTATTGCAACAAACAAAATGTACTACTTAATGCTATAAAACTGAGAGATGCATATAGTGAGACAAATGTAAAATGTCAGCTAAAATGCTTGAGCACTTAAAGCATTGTATCTAAGTCTGCTTATTTTAGTTTACAGAGTGAGAAGCCAGTCAAAACCTGGAGTATCAGTGGAAAAATCCACCAAAGAGGAAGACACAGTTTCAAAATATGATGAAGATCAAACATTTAGTATGGTTTTCAACTTATACTTAAGATTATATCCCTAATTTGACTGCCGGTGGATGCTGTTATTGGTGATGTGATTTACCCTCTTGAGCAACACCACTCCCATGGCCGCCTGAGCGGTGAAGAGCACAGCATTGATCATCATGATCGCACCCACTGCCTTGTTCTTGCTAAGAGCAGCTAAACTCACGATCCACCCACTGTGACACAAATGAGAGAGAAAGTAACAAGCCAGTGGCCAAATTTGTAAGAATGGAATGACACTAAATAACAATAAACAGGTTAGTAACTAAATTTGTACAAATGTGTCTGTTTTATCACGCTCACCTGAAGCCCCAGCCAGGGATACCGATAGTCATGATAACATAAAGCACCAGTTGGGCGAAGAAGACAAAGAAAAATGCAAAGAAGTTGAAGGAACTGTCACTCCTGTTGAGAAACGGAAGTGCACAATGACAAATTCATTATGTTTGGAAACAATTGGCTGACATATGAATTCTAAACGCTCAAACATTTTTAACATAATAGTATAACAAACTATTACACATTTTCATGATTATTTTCCACTTTTTTGTCATTGAGCAAATAAAAAAAAATAGTCTGAAATCTGCATAATTTGAGATATCACTCGTATCTGCAGAACAGGTTTTATGCCGAAGTTTAATACTATGATATGAGTTTATTCAGTAATAAGCAGAAATAATGACACTTAATGCCCTTAAAGGAATAGTTCAATTAATAATTCTATTAGTAATTATTAATTCAATGCACTCACCCTCAGGCGATCTAAGGTGCAGATGAATTTGTTTCTTTATGGGAACAGATTTGGAGAAATTCAGCATTAAATCGCTTGCTCACCAGTGGATCCTCTGCAGTGAATGTGTGCCGTCAGAATGAGAGTCCAAACAGTTGATAAAAACATCACTATAATCCACAAGTAATTCACACGACTACAGTCCATCGATTAATGTCTTGTGAAGTGAAAAGCTATGTTACTAAGATACAAATCCATCATTAAGACTTGTAACCTTAAACTTCAAAGTTTAAAGCTTTAAATCTTAAATTCCCTGTTGTCCTCTCACATCAAAATCTATCAACATTTTCATAAATGTTAATTTTGATGCTTGATTTGTTTCTATCTGATGCAGAGACTGGAGACTTTTACTGAAGAAAGCAATAATATGCATAGACGACTTTCCAGTATTTTAGCTGGAAGCAATGGTTAAGCGGTAAAAACGTCTTATTGGTTTTGTTTCTTACAAACACGCAGCTTTTTGCTTAAGATGTTAATTGATTGACTGGAGTCATGTGGATTATTATGTTTTTATCAGCTTTTTGGACTCTAATTCTGACGGCACCCATTCACGCAAGGGAGCGAGCAATTGAGTGAGACAAGCGATTGTACTGCTAAATTTCCCCAAATCGTTCCGAGGAGAAAGGAAACCAACTATCTAACTCTGGATGGACTGAGGGGGAGTAAACTTTTAGGAAAATGTAAAATTTGGGTGACTATTCCTTTAAAATGCAACTTACTATCCAGTATGCGAAATGGGTTTGCTACATGCTGAAAAAAAAAATGTAAACAGTTAGGTGTACCACCCTCAAGAAGACCATGGTGGTAAGTACTGAAGGCTGTGGATCACAGCCTGTACCAACAAACAAAGGTAGCATGTGGGGAAGAGGAGGAAACCAAGGTATGGCACAAGCCGAAACAAACCATTATTGGATCCGCACAGAACATAGCCAAACGGAGCTGAGATTACAGAGCAAAGTGCATGCTGGTAACTAAGAAAAAGATGAGAAGAGTGGGAACAAAGAGAGAAAAAGAGAAGTACAAGGAAACCTACAGGCCATCTTGACAATTGCAGCCAAGTTAACCTAAGAGTAGTGACTGATCAATTTATGCCCTATAATAGGGAGCAACTGTGATATCTGACACATAAACCCAATTACTAACACAAATTGCTCAAACTAAAGCAAAAAACACCATATAAAATACAATTCTGTACTAATTTTGCACCATAAGAACTAATGCACAAAAGGTAGTGAGTCGATCCCATGGGAAAACAACATAATGGTAAAAGATGTATAGCTGAATGCACGTATGTCAGTTGATAAAAGCGTCTGCTAAATACATAAATTAAATAATTATTTAATAAAATAACGTACAATATCAGCATTTATGATAAGTACATAATATTCTTATATATATGTATGTATGTACCATAGTCATTGTATTTTTCGTCATGAAGTTTTTTTACAAAATCACATGTTATGAGTGAGTTAATGAGTTAATACAACTACTTTTGGGAAACTACCTGCTTGTATTTTGTCTTCTTTTCTTTTTTTGTCCATTGTAAAGGCTTTTTGGAAGATTCACGTCTCAAAATGACCAAATACTGGTGATTAATCACTACAGAGGAGACTAACTATTTCAGTTTAACAGACGAAAGCACGCATGATAAATTCATAATTGAAGTATTTACTAAAAATGATGGAGGACAGATACAAAGCAGAACCTTCCACACACTGCAAAAGACATACTAAACTGAGCAAACTTACACATCCAGTAGTAGTATATGGTGGTGACAGTGCGCTGGAAGCTTTGGCCAATCTCCACATTAATGTCCTGATAGAAGCACGGTCCCACCGGGCAGAAGGAGGGTAATGGGGGCCAATTATTCAGACGAGCTGAGGGAGAAGGACACAGAAAGAGATTCATTTCCCCATTCATCAATCACATCTGCTAGCATCACTCCATTAATGTCTTGTTCATTACCACCGAGGTCTAAATCCTACTCCTTTGAAAATACCGTCCATCCATCACTGTCATCTTTTTAACCGTTCCATTTCTTTGTCCCCTCCTCTCTCATTCAGGTCTCATCCATCTCTGCACTTTCATTGTAACCCTGACCAACAATTAGTCCATCTAAATAATCACATCAGTTCTTAAAATACACTTGTTTGTCTCATCATCTTTTACATATCTATTGCTGCAGCACTTTGCTTTCTTTCGTGAAAGAAAGATTCTTTATCAGGATTAAAAAAAAAAGTGTAAAAGGAGTGAAAAAAAACCTGTAGTGGAAAAGGAAGTAATGTGTTATTTAAATGTGTTACGCTTTGTATGTTCTGCTAATCTTGACTGAAATTAAGCCTCTCATTCTTAAAAAACACACTGATTGCTTGTCACACTTTCTGCATTGAAAATCTGCAGAATTGTGTAAAATTGTTTATCCAAAAGTGGATTTGAATATGATAAAATGTGTAAATGGAACTAAGAGTACTTCCCTCGTTTTGATTGCTGAAATACTTTATCAAAACTCTTGCTTGCATCTAGATAAGTACATTATCAAAAAATGTGAGTGGTGGTTGCACATGTAACACCCGGCAAGACAATGTTATGAATGGGTGCCAGGTCATTCCTATGTGGTTTCTAAGGCGTTATGAGTTGCTTTAGCATTCAAATTGTATTAAACAGCTTGCGAATGGCAATACTAATTGCAAACTGCCACCGAAACTTTTACAGCATGTAATGCCAGCAGTAAAACTGAAGATCACTGTGGGTTCAAGAAGTTTCATTTACATTTAATTCCCCTGGCAAACACAGAAATCAAGATATTTTTCTCTCAAGAAATCAAGATATTGCTACACTCACTGGCTCCAGACCCAAGCGCATGTGCATTCAGCTCTCTCTCTCTTCTCTCCAGCTCTTTCGCTTTTCTTTCTAGTTCCTCCTGCTTCCTCAAAAGATCTGCTGTGGTGGCATTCACTGCAGACTGCAACAGACATAGAGGGAGAGGCAGCTAACAACATGATGAACCCAGCACACCCCATTTTAACCCTTTGTTTTCGGCATTACTACCCACCTTAATAAGCATCCAGACAGTATAAATTGATGAGACCTCATTATTTATGGTCAAAGTTTGCACTCCACCACCCAAGCCCGGAGCAAAACCCTACCTCGCAGAAATTAGTTGTTTACTCTTCCATACCCCCGCAGTCAGCGAACATTTAGTTATTATTAGTAGACAATACCTCGATCCGCCCCCCCCATCGTCAAAAGTGTGGGGTCACCCAGTCTGCACTGATTTGAAACAAACGACCTTCGCATCCAGTCAAATAATCCACCGCTCCTGTATTCGTATTGAGTTGTTAGAATTATGCCATCTAGATTATATGAGAAGGTGTTTTCTATTTTATATATATATATAGAATATATATATATATCCTTATATATAAGATATATATATATATATATAAAATGCACCAATTTATTCTGTAATGCAAAGCTGAAATTTCAGCATCATCACTCCAGTCTCAGTGTCACATAATCCTTCAGAAATAATTATAATATGCTGATTTGCTGCTTAAGAAACATTGATGATTATTATCAATGTTGTTGCAACTGTTGTTACTACTGAATATTTTTGGTTGAAACTGTGATTTCTTTTTCCAGGATTCTTTGAGGAATACATTTTTTTTTTTAACCAGTGTGTGTGAAATAGAAATCTTGTTGGACATTATTAACTGATCAAGTGATGCATCTACATCAGATGCATCCGCTTAGTCATCCAAATTCCGTTAATCGATACTATCATTGGTGAAAAAAATCTGAAGCGTCCAATTCAAATAAATAATTATCAGATACTTCGCCTCTATAACCGTCCATCATGCCATAGTTTAATCGGTTCAAACCAGTTCCTACCCAATCGAATGGTGGTGCCGATCTATTGTACTTTCTAACACCGCATTGGTCTCATCCAATATGGCTTTATAATGCCCCAAATCCTATTGCCACCCACTGTGATGATCGACACCCTCCCTCCACAACCCCCCCCCTCCTTCTCGCTTCCTGCCGGCCCCCCACCATGTTCTGTGTGTGCCAATGTGGCCGCTAAATTTTTTATAACACTACCCCCCATGTAACAATACAGGGCCGGGCAACTGGCCCGTGCACACAAAATATGTCCTCAATTAGTAATATAACACACTGTGTTCCAGGATCCATATTATCGCGCGCACACACTCCTCTCGTGTTGGTTCAGCCCCCTCCTCCCTGCTCGTTATTGCCGTCCGGCATGACCTGGGTAGGCATCCCGTCTTCGTTTTCTCTCCCCGTCTGGGCAGGAGGTGCAGCAGGAGATGTGGCTTCATAGGGAGGTGGAGGCTTCATTACCCAAAACAAATAAATCAGCTAAAATAAGCCATCATAATGATGCAGGACTGGTATGACGCAACAAATTAACTGACATCTTTAAAAACATAACATAATATTACAAAACACATTAATTGTGTTTGTGTTCTTGCGGCGCAGAGGCAACTGAAGTAGACATGAAATAGAGTTTATACTTCATTGTACTCCCATCATGTATTAATAATTAAAGGCTATGTAAACACAGCCTGCTCAAGTCAGGAAGGACATATTTACCGCTGTTGTGTTGTTGCTTTGTACAAACGGGGGATGTAGAGGTCCAGCGTGGAGTAGCCAGTGTTGACTGACTGTGCTGAGTCACTGATGCATCCGGCAAACAAAGAAAAAAACAAACCTTTTAAGGTTATTTTTGTGTGTATGTAGCTTCGCTGATAGATAATATTTATTTTAGCTATTTTATCACATGATGAGGCTCTTCTGGCTGGACTCCCATCAAGCACAATCAAACCTCTACAAATGATTCAGAATGCAGCGGCACGACTGGTCTTCAACGAGCCCAAAAGAGCCCATGTTACACCTCTTATTTATCTCCTTGCACTGGCTACTGGTTGCGGCCCAAATCAAGTTCAAGACATTGATGCTTGAATATAGAACAGCCACAGGCTCAGCACCCGCCTACTTCCAATCACTACTACGAATCTACATCCCCTCAAGAAGTCTGAGATCCGCTATTGTGCGACGCATCATGGTACCATCACAGAGAGGCTCAAAAACACTTTCCAGAACATTCTCGTTCACCACTCCTGGCTGGTGGAACGATCTTCCCAACCCTATCCGGAATGCTGAATCCCTGACCAATTTCAAGCGACAGCTGAAAACATCTCTTCGAAGACCGACGTGACTTCATCATAAATTAAAAATATTTTCATAAAATAAAAAAAAAAAAAGTATCGCTCTTTATTTATTCCTTTTCTTTCTAGCTTGTACTTATTGGAACAATGTCTAAGAACTTGGTATTACAAACACTTCTTGTGTCTGTTTGCCTCTTCACACCATCGACCCCCCCTAGACAAGCTTATTTAGGTATCCCCCAGGAAGTCGCTTTGGATAAAAGCGTCTGCTAAATGACTAAATGTAAATGTAAATGTAATAATAATTAAATATCTGGGCTGATGCCACATAAAACTTAAACTTTTTAAACCAAGCTCCAGGTCGCCTAAGAACTGGCACTTTAAACTTACAATCTTACACTAATATCATTGTTTCTGAGGCAGAAACTATATCTGCTACAGAGGGACTAACCTTCACAACACAATAAGATAATTCCTCTGATAAACTGCAAGTAACTAACCAAAAATAACATCAAATCATAGAGTACCACTCAAACGTTACGACACACGAGTGAATTTGTGTTTCTCATGATCTTAAAAACCTTCTGACCTAAATGCTTCAATTTAGATTTAAAAAAAAATAGAAACTGCACCTATGTACAGACTTCAATATAAATATGCTATAAAAAAAAAAACTAAGAGCAATATTTGGCCATTATATAATTCCTACATGTTTGTGACTTGTTTTTTTACTTTTTTGTACAAACTTCAAAATAGAAATGGAAATGTAATAGAATTATAACAATATTCTTAGCCTTACTACAAAATATGAATCCCTTTGCCTTTTTTATGACCTAATTAATATTTTAAAATGTGGAAAATAATAACAATAACCAAACTGACAGTCTATTTATACACGCCGTTTCATATAATCATTTTTCTCATTTCATTAGTTGATTCCTTTAATTTAGCCATACTTAAAGCAACAAGTGATCAACAACTAGCAGTTCAAATACAAAGCAGAATGTGAAGGACACAGACTGGAGTGATCATTCAGACAAAACCACAGTCATGTAACTTAACATGATTGGCCTGGCCTTTGAGGACTTGTCAAGTCCTGTGACAGCATCACATGAGCTACAGCACTACACACATAAGGCCACAAATAAAAACAACTCAAACAGATATGTGATGTACAATTACAAAAACTAGAACAGTTATTACCTGAAATGGATTATGGTCATCAGCTGCATCAGCAAAAGTGGTGTATTTTGACATTTTGGTACTGGGTTGGCAGATTAGATCTCGCCAAGATGTAAAAAACCAGAACAGTGTAGTGTAGCGGGCAGTTACAGGCAGAAGTCAATCCAGTTTAGTAAATACCGGATTGTAAGAAGTCCATTTAAACCAAACAAATCACACCGCGACCGGTTAACACTAACTAGCTAACCAACCAACATTACAACGACATGTCAGGTATCCGTGTCAAGTCAATAGCAAGTGCTGTCCTTATATTACAGTGGTTTGTGGTCGTCTTCTTTGTTTTTTTTAATTATTTATTTATTTTCCTTTGTTAGTCCGACGAGCGACACGACTTTGTTTCAGTTGACAGCGCTGTTGTGTAGTGCTAGTGTACAGGAAATGTGTTCATATCACATGACAAGGGTGTTGCCAGGTTGCGCAATAAAAACAAGTACTTTCATTTAAAAACAAATTCGAACAGGCCATTCTGTTTTTCTTTCCGGATGCGTAAACGGCAAAATAACGTCTTTTTGAAAATCAATCCCGTTTACAAAAATATAATTAAAATGGTTCACATTACAACTAGAAATAAACTAGTCGTTAACTTGTAAGCGAATAACAGAGACCTGTAATTACTTATATTTAGCGGACATGGCAACACAGCACAGCTGACGCTTTGAGGACAAAGTTGCGCCACCTGACGAGGAAGAGCCAATGAGAAAGCGCTATTTTATCACATGATGAGGGAGAATTCTTGTGAAAAAGCGCATATCTGAGGAGAACAGCAAGGGGGCGTGTTTCTCCTAAAAAACTAAAATAGTTGTATTTCAGTGTATTATATTATTTCAACAACAGCATGGCCTATCATTTCTAAAATCTATCTGTCTGTACATCCATCCATCCATCTCGGTTAAGCGGTACGATTTAAAATGTAATTTAAAATATCATGCTGTTATTATCATGCGTAATTTCCCTCTGTAAAATATAGGTAGGGCCACCGGGGCAAGTTGTCACACGGGGAAGATGAGTTCACATGGGTGACAGGAGGGCAGAAAGTCAGGCATATGATACCTCACAACACACAAATATACCACTACGCCACCAACCAACGCACACACAATCACCCTTCTTCGTGCTCTTTCATAAAACTCATTTACTTTGATTTACAAATTCACTTTATGTCACTTAAAAAGTTTGACCTCACTGACTGCAGGTGTTCAAGTTGCTTTCTCTGATCATTTCTGCAGCTGCTGCTAGGATACAAAGTGTTCCACAAACAATTCATTCTGCACTTTGACTTCAGTCTTGACCAGATGTGGATGAAATTCACACATATTGAATGGAAACCAAGAAACTAGACACTCCACCAATTGACTTTGTATCAGCGTGGCTCCTGGATCGCATTATTTGTATGCTCTGATCTTGGTGTGCAAGCTTCCAGTGAAGTTCAAATGCAAAACATTAATCAGTGAGCATGACAGAGCGATGGTAAACAGGAATGGGACCTTAAATGAATCATTCATAGAGAAACAATATGTTCTTTATCTGTGAGTTCAGAGGAAGGTTATGCTGAAGTGACAAAGATTTGTCACTCTTAATTCCCTAAACCATCTTTCCTTTAAATCCTCTTTTTCTCATCTCTAAGTGGGTGTGTCCGTGCTTCCTTTTGCTTTCCTTGGAAACCGCAACATTCCTCAGCCAATCAAGCCATGCATGGCATGACATCACCGCTTGTGGAATGAGCTGACATGAAGCCTACACTGGTGAGTTGCCAAGGCAACCAGCAGGGATGGAGGGAGCTTCAGTAGACCGTGTGGGCTTGTGGGTTTTGCCCCTGTTTCTCAGCAGTATGGTCTCAATTAAAGAAGAGGAGAAACCAGGATCTGGGTCTCATTTAGTGCATACCACCACAATGGGCTTAAACCGCACAAGGCCAGAGTTAAATACATGGTGAAGACTTGATGACCTTGTTCTAGAGTGCTTGTAATATTAATCTTGTTAACGAGGTGTGCAGTAAACACACCAGGCATCGCAGCAGATGTGAAACCGTGTCTCAAAGCATTTTGGCATTCGCTTGGAATTGAAAAGTGAGCCAAGAAGCCCAGACAGACAGATGGAACAAATAGAATAAATTCTGTGCAAATGTGCATTTTCTGAAAAAAACATTAGCAACAACTTTCTGCCACAGTGAAAGGTGCTGAGGGTGGTTGCTAAGGTGTTGCTAGGTGGTTGTGAGGGTGTTCTGGGTGGTTGCTATTAGGGCATTGCTAGGTGGTTACTGGGATTTCTGCATGGAAAGTAAGAAAATTGTTATTGGGTTTCTGAGGGGCTTTTAGGACTTTCTGGGTTGTTGCTAGGCCTAAGCTAGATGATTGTTAGATGGTTCTAGGTGGTTGCGAGGTCGCTGATATAGGGTTATAGATGCTCGCTATGCCATTTGCAAGGTGGTTGTTAGGTTTTTTAAATGAGATTGCAAGCTGGTTGTTATTCTGGATGGTTGCTAGGACATTGCAAGGCGGTTACAGTGGATTTCTGTGTGGTTGCTAAGGGGATAGATATGGGTTTTCTGAAGGGTCGCTAGGGAATTGCTAGGTGGTTTCTAGGAATTGCTAGGATGTTCTGTTTCAAGGTCTAGGCTAAGTGGTTGTTAGGATGCTTTGGGTGGTTACTAGGCCATTGCTAGGTAATTGTTAGAAGGAGCATTCCAATTGACATCCGTAAGCACGGGATATCCATTGAAGTGGACTTAGCTGAAAATAATTACTCATTTGGAAAGCCCTGGAATGTTTCCACGACCGGTATGTGGGGTCCGCGCGCTGAATAAAAAATAACCTTGTCACTACCTATCCTTTCACTATCACATCCCCCTCTGTCTTCTTCCAGAAAATGTATGTCGCCTGTTCCCCGCTACTTGAGTGGGTCTGGGTTCTTTACCACTCCTGCTATGTATGTAGTAGGCCCGCTTACCCACTCACACGTCCAAATCCAAACTGCGGCTCTTCGAGGTCATCTCCGTCCTTCCCAGCATGCAAATGGATACATCTAGTCTATTTAGCTTATAACTCCTTACCCACACACATCGATCGTAATTATCCCTACTCTGCACCGAATGGGTGCAACCACGTTGTTACCCCCTTCGGGAAGCGATGTATTATCCATCAGTTCCCGTCGAAGCAGCAAAGCTTCTATGTGTACTTCTAGCTAATAATATCCCCCTTTTTTTTTCTTTGCACACAACACACAAGTTCATTCTTTTTGATTTCTAACTCGAATCCTTTATTCACCCCCTATTTCTGTTAAGACATTTCCCAACTCTCACTTCCCAACTTCCCTACCTTTTGCTTTACTTATCTCCGTTTCCACTTTTTATGACCCTTCTAGCCAGAAATTCACTTTGGCAACATTTATCCTCCCTTCCACTTTAGCCCGAGAATTCTTCACCATAGCTGGATTCCACCCTTCTTTCTTCCAACCCCTTATTTCCTGTATTTTACTAGTCTCATCATCATTCGTCTTCTACCTTCTTTGTTAAAAACGTCTCATTTCCCATTCGTTCTTTTACTTTTATGATGTCTTAATTACCTTCCATTATCTGAGTGTGTAGTGGAAAATGCAGGTGAATTGAAGTCTGTTATTTTTGTTTTGCTTGTGTGAGCACACCAATGGTTATGCGGAGAGTTCTTTGATATTCAAACACCATCGGTTTGACCACACCACTGTCCCTATCAGTACTCAACAAGTCCTTACTTACCTAGGGCCTGATGATGGCTTGTGACTTTGCTTTTTTCTTATGCTTATGGTGTTTTTGTCATTGGAGAAACGAATCTTGAATAATGTTATAACTCTGTAGATTTTGAGCCCTCTTAGTGCGTTTAATCCTGCATTCAAAGTTGATCGAACGGTCTACCGGTTGTTGGTTTGTTATAGACATTGTTTGAGCGGAGTGAGTTTTTCTTTGTTGTGTATGAATATCTAGAGTCATGCAATTTTCTTTTGGGTCGTGAAATGAACCCTCGGCTAGCTCAGTCACGCGTAGCCGGAATAAACATTGACACCTCACCAAGCAGTCCATGGAGAGCGTTTTTTTACGTGTGGAATGGTGAACGCATTCTAGGGGTCTTTGGTGCGTTGTATGGGGATTTGCGTCTTAGATCAAGGGTGGTTCTGAAACTCCTCGGTCCGGCATCAGGTGCATTTTTGGCTGCCAGCCTGCAGAGTTCGGTTCCAACCATGACATGATCATAAACTCACCTGCCTGTTAGCTTCCTAGTAATCTTACAGACCATCGATCCTAGCGACCTTGTAAGCAGGGTGTGTCGGCATTAAACGGGTTGAAGCAACCTACTCTGCAAGGGCTGCGGCCTTCCAGGACCGACGTTCGTCCACCACTTTATAGCATCATTATTAGGTGAGACGTGATGCAAGGGGGTCTCAGTAGTTGCCTCTTAGAATTGTAGAGGGTTGTTGGGGGTAAGCTAGGTGCAGGTATTGAAAGGTGTATGTTAGGGATATAGCGGGTTGATAGGGAGATTGCAAAGTGTGGTATGGGTGTTATGGTTGGCTATGCATTGATAGGGTTACTGGAGGATTAATTCGAAGATTCTGAAGGGGGCCTGGCATTTTAGAGGTTTTTGGGGGTAGGATTGTTGCTAGGGCATGCATGTAGTTGTTTGGTTATGACAATAGCAATGGCCGACTGGGTGGTTGTAGGGAAGTCTGCCCTAATGGTAAGAGAGTGGACTTGTAACCCAAAGTTTTGGGTGCGAGTCTCGACCAACGGAAGTGTAGGTGGGCGCGAGGTTCGCTTTTTTGCGGCGCACTTTGGTTGTCGTAGAACAGCGCTCAACCAACTGGCGCAGTCACTGTTAGGCCTTTTTCTGAATACCCAGTTGCCACAGCAAAAAATGGCTGCCCACTGCTCTGGGTGTGTGTTCACTACTTGCTGCTGTGTGTGTGCAAATAGTTGCCAGGTCATTGCTAGGTGTTTGACTGGGCGCTTTTGCTTGGTTGGGGTGGCTTTACAGAGCGCTTTTTGACTGGGCTGGCTGATCATTTGCCCCGTGGCCGGTATTTGGGTGCGAGGGTCGCCTTCCCCTCCGGGGCTGCTTGCTAAGGCATTGCCTGGTGGTTTTTAGAGTGCTCTGAGTGGTTGTTGTGGGTGGTTGCAATGATTCTTGCAGTGATTCTTGCTTCAGCAAGCACCACAACAGTACAGTCACTGCCTCTGATGTTAAACATTAGGAACATGGATTTTTTTCAACCTCTTCCAGAAAATGTGTGAACTTAATGGCAACCTCTGTACATTGCAGCACACATACACTTTTAAGACATCATGGGTTATGTAAGCTTAAAACTCTTTACAGGACCGTTGAGAATTGTAGAACACACATACGCAACACAGGAGACTGGAATTATGTGCAAACTTGAATAAGTCCACTGTGAGCTCTGTTGCCTGGAAAATTCATCATCGACAGCAGACTGAAAAACACAGCAGTCTCTGAACGCTGCTACATAGTAAAAAAGAAAGATACGGAGGGTAGAAGAAAGAGTTTTAACTTAATTTTGCTTTTCATTAGCAGCGTTTTGCATCATTTACTCACACATATTATTTAATTAAACTTTCAGAAGCATTTGCCCTAGATTTAGAATGAAGCAACCGTTTGGATCATGAATCTGGCTGCAGAAAGACAAAAAGAAAGAGAAATGACAGCTGTCCTCTCTGACCTCATGCAGTAATTAGCTACAGATGGGAGAAAGAGCAGAGGGAATATAACGTCTTTTCTAACGTTTGCTCACTCTTTCCGTACCTCTCCCGCATTCCCCCATTACTCCTTGCCAGGAAATAATTCAACAATTGATGTACACTCATGAAATACAAATTTATAGTGTTGTTCAAAACTGTAAGTGGTTGGATCAGGAGACAGAAAGCAAGAACAGGCACAAAGAGTACTTTGAAGAAAAGGAATGAGGCAGAAAATAAGTGTAAAAGTGCAACCAAGGCTAGTTTCAAAGAGATTTCTATATCCAGGCAAGAAAATAACAGTGAATTAGTCATGAGATTTTTGGGGGGTTTATAAGTAGAAAGGTTTATTGCCAAAACATTTTTGATTAATAAGCCACATTGTGGCATAAACATAAAACATAAACATAAAATGCACAAACGACAATAATAAATACACTTTTCAGCCAATGCACCAAAAAGAACAATGCAAACTCACTATAATCCTTATACAAGTACCATCTCTGACCCTTCAAACATCTCTCCTTCTCTGCCTTCTCTGCCACACAAACTTAGCCACTCTGCACGTCAAACATACAAAAAGCGGAAGGAACAGGCTATTTGTTCAATGATAAACTAGAATTTTAGCACACTGTGGACACGGTTGAGATGGAATGGAATAGAATGAACTGAAATCTTAGGATCCTTCAGTCTCGTTCATACACACGGTTGCAGACGACATCTCCGGCTCTCATGGTCTGGAAGATAAACATCAGAGATGTTAAGAAACCACCAACTAACTGCTTAAACCATTTAAGATGGGCTTAAACATAACAACAGATGTTATATATTCACATATCTGACCAGATCTTGTTCTCTGAATTCAAAGAATGCTCTTTTCAATTTCCAACCATGCAACACTGACTTACCTAAATGAAAGTTACAAAATATCTATTAGGAACAAAAAGCACAGACATTGAGCACCTGTTTACTTTAAGTGGCCTAAATGGGAGCAGTGTGACTTCTATAATAATGTGAACTATATGGTGAGGAATGAACAACAATCTATTATTGTAAGGTGTTGAGCTTTTAAGATGCTCATTAGAGTAGGCTAGAAGTACTCTATTTTATATGTGACCCTGGACCACAAAACCAGTAATAAGTAGCATGGGTATATTTTGTAGCAATAGCCAAAATACATTGTATGGGTCAAAATTATTGCTTTTTCTTTAGCCAAAATCATTAGGATATTAAGGTAAGATCATGTTCCATGAAGATATTCTAAATTTCCTACCATAAATATATCAAAACCTAATTTTTGATTAGTAATATGCATGGCTAATAACTTCATTTGGACAAATTTAAAGGCGATTTTCTCAATATTTTGATTTTTTTGTACCCTCAGATTCCAGATTTTTAAATAGTTGTATCTTGGCCAAATATTTTCCTAACAAACCATACATCAATGGAAAGCTTATTTATTCAGCTTTCAGATGATGTATAAATCGAAATTTCGCAAAATTGACCCTTATGACTGGTTTTGTGGTCCAGGGTCACATATGCTGTGCATCAATGTCATTAAAAATTAATGACATTATTTTTTCAAATCCAGTGTGCACTTAACGAAATCATCTGGCCATCATTGGTCATTCACGTGTCCAGATGTCCTCCAGGCCCCGTCCCCCTTCTGCCGTCGGCCTCACATGTGTTCACGGTCTTTCTCCCATGTTTGGAAACTCTGGCGAGAAATTGGTTCGAAACAGTTAGAAAAGCGCTCAAAGCAGGATATTAATTTTAAATGCTGTCTAGAGTCTCAACGTTTGTGAAAAACATACATCATGTCTGTTGTGTATAGATAAACGTGAACTTTCACCATCAAATAGTGGTGTTTTCGTTTTTAGAAAATATAAATAATAATACATTGAAGACATTGATCTTTTCTAATGGTAAATCTTATGCAATATGCTAAAGTGTAGCAGTTAACTAGAGAAAATTATGTTCTGGATGATTCATGGATGGGTGGCATTACTGTGCAAAGGCGTCCATCCACCGTAGCCTCGTTGAAGGACTCGCCCACCGTGAAGGACACATGAGTGGTCCGCACACTAGTGGAGGTCTGATGGAACTTTCCCCCTCTGTGTAATCTCAACAGCTGGTTTGGAAGCTGCTGCAACTGCAATCTTCCTCAGAAAGACATTTACGCCTGTAGAACACACACACACACAAATGTGTTAAGAAATTAAAAGGCCATTTATCATTATCAGAAATCAAAGCCATTTTTCCTACGGCCAATTTCCTGTCCTTAACAAGTGTGTCCAATCTGCACTGGAATGTTTTACTGTCTAAATAGCGGTCACATATTTAAGCAATCAAATCAGGTACCACGGTCTTAATGTTTACACCAAGGAAATCTATACCTTTTAAATACTGAGTCAAGACAGTGGATTCATTCTCGTCTTTATTTCATTTAGGGGCAACTGTGTACTTGGTCTAAGTGAACTCCCCCTTGAGTGAATAATTGGGGTCGAGGGACGGTGTGTCTACAGAGCCAAATGGCTGGCCGAGGGGCCCTGTATCAGGGTGTGTGCGCCTAATCACAATCCCATGAGGAAGTGAAGCAGAACAGTTTTTTCATGCAGCTTGTGCTCATGGTCAAAGCGAGTCTCAGTTTGACCTGAACAAAATATCTTTTTTATAAATAAATAAATGACATTGACATGCACTCATGCAAGGGTTTCTTTTGGTTTATAGTTTTCTTGTCAGATGATGTCAAAATGGCTAATTTTAAAACAAAATAGCATTGCTGCTTATTTTTTAAAGGTGTAATAAAATATGTATATTAAATTAATTATGCACTTAATTAACTTCCTTTTTTTCGGCTTTTGAATTAGACTTTTTTTTTTGTTTTTTTTACAATCAAAGAAAGGTTACACTACCTTACATTTTTTAAACATCCACAAAATATCTATATATAAAAACTGATTATAATTAAAAAATATATAAACTAATACGAATACAAAGTCCACATTTAAAAACTAGAGATTTTGTTTTAATTATCTTAGATATAACTTTTATAATAACAACGAATCTTGAAAACTCACCGAGGGCTTTTAGAAGTTCCTCGAAATTTTCGGAACTTTTCATTTTCCAGTCCGACAAGTCAGCACAGGGGGGGGGGGGTTTTTGACGTTCGCATCCTGTGTTTCGCCTCCATGTTTCTGCGTATCTTTGCTTTCAGACAGTTGTTCTGGACCGCTCTTCTCCTCTCATCCGCCGGCGTTCAGCAGTCTCTCTCTCTCAGGTCAGTCTGTGAATGAGCGAGTTCTCGGCCAATCCGCAGCGTTTTGAATGTGCGCCGCTGAGTTCTCGACCAATCCGCAGCGTTTTGAATGTGCGCCGCTGAGTTCTCGACCAATCCGCAGCGTTTGCGCCTGTGCGCGTCTCATTGGGCGGCCGCTTCTCGCGCACCATGTGCTTCCAGTAAAGATTCAGAAAGACCCCTATTTGACCCACCATTTGGCTTGAGCGATCGGCTTATACTATCTAATTCCTTTTAGTTTCACCTAAATTGTGTTATTTGTCATTTAGCAGGCGCTTTTATCCAAAGCAACTTGCAGCATGATTTTTACAAGTCCACTTACTCCAGACTCCTTGTTCGTGGATCAAGCATCAATCACCTCCAGGGATTACTTTTAGTTACATTTAGCTATCATCTGAATCTGAAAGTATTCCATTATGTTTTGGAGATTTTGTCAAACAAGGAGCTTTTGTTTAAAAACTGAAATTGTGTAAAATACATGGAAACCCCCATATTATTCAGCTCCCTTTCTCTCATACAAACATGCCAACAAAGACATCTCATGCTGAGCTTTGTTAGTATTCAGGCCACAAGAGTCAGCCATTGTCAGTCAATCATATCACAGCTTCAAATCTGGGCTCTCTTCGGTCTCTTGCTGAGAGCTGCTAGACTGATCTGTGTCTGTGTCCTAACAAGACTCTGGTTTTGATTTTGCATTTAGACCTCCTCTGAAGTTTTGAGGGACTTTATGTTTCAAATAAATTTAAACCAACCACTATTTGTTGAGAACATAACGATATATATTTTTTAAAATTATGTAGTAAAATCATATTTATAATAGTAAAATATAGTAAAACAATATAGAAAGAAAAATAAATGAATCAAGTAAAATATAAAATATCTTAATGTAAAATAAACTTAAAATATTTATGATATAAGGATATCTAAAAATGTGCCCTTTTCTACAAAAGTTACAAAAGTTTGTACAGCTGAAATAGCATCTGATTCTATATCAGGTATTAGATTTCTTTAATCAGTTCCATTCATTCTCTCCAAACCCACCCATTCACTCTCTCTTTCTCTCACTTCGCTCTAATCTGCTTCACTTCATTTCGTTTTTGTTCCTTTTGTGCACGTCTCCACATTCCTCATACAAATGGCGTGAAAGAAGCAGTGAGGAGACAAGAAGCAAATGGACTGTTTGAGTGGCCAAAAGGGAGCCAGGGAGGAGAGAAAGAATGAGACCGTGTAAACTGAAACCACATCCTCTTCGGTCCGGAACTCTGGCGGAGGGGGTAATGGGTACCGGCCGATCCCTGAGTTGCTCTCGCGGTCGGCCCGTCCCCTTTTCCTCCTCCCTTTACCCCCCGGATTCCACCCCCCTCCTACCAAGAACATTTCACCAAGTCTGCATAAGAAATATATCCCCTGAAATGGAAAATCGGAAAGCTAGGGGAAGACAAGTGAGAGAGAGAGAGAGAGAGAGAGAGAAAGAAACTGTATATTTTCAGTCAGAATGGAGACAGTGGCAAAAGTTCAAGCTGTTTTCTTGCTCTCACTTTGAATGCTTCCCCTAAAAGCACGTCAGCAAGTCTTTCTTTGAAGTGGTCGAGTCAATAAAGCTACTTGAATTTGAATTAGAAAACAATCCTGATCCCACACTCACCTACTACTGACCCCATTATCCGGGAGACGATGAGGAATCCATGTATGAAAGAGAAAGACAGCGGAAGGAGGGGGAATATTTCTACATAAAAAGTCAATTGTTTGGAGACTAAGTGAGCAGTCTAACAATCACCGGTGCAGATGCCATAATAAACTGAAGAGCCTTTTATGTCACAAAACTCTAGAAGTTTAAATGGGCCTATATGATATAACAGGCTCTTAAAGGGTTAGTTCACCCAAAAACGGGCCAACTTGATATTAGTTTTGATATTTTTAACCATCTTTCGAAATTTTATCATTACACTTCCTGTACCTCTGAAAAACCTAATTACACTTATACAATAATACTCTCTGGGGAGCATTTTTGTTGATTAGACAATAAATTAAGATACGTGTTTCTTAATAAAATGCTGTTATTCATTTTAAAAGTTAGATGTACATATAACATAAAATGCAGTATTTTAAAGGGATAGTTCACCCCAAAATAAAAATTCTGTCATTAATTACTCACCATCATCGTTTCCAAACCTGGAAGACTGCGCAACGCATGTTTCCCAGACCCATGTCCCTTTGACATCAGTGGCTTAACTTCAATTTGTGAACAGAAGCTATGAGAATACTTTTTTTTGCAAAGAAAACAAAATAACATAATTAATTCAACAATTATTCTCTCTGAGTTACCCTCTTCTGCCAGTACCACCACGCATGTGTGCGCTTTCCCCAGAACGTAATCAATGTAATCAGCGTTGTTTACGTTCAGGAGAAAACGCGCGCATGCGTCGTGGTATTCTCCAAAATGGCAGAAGAGGGTAACTTGGGGAGAATAATTGTTTAATAAATTGTTATTTTTGTTTTCTTTTTGCACACAAAATATTCTCGTAGCTTTGCACAAGTGAAGGTATTTACTACGTTTCTGGGACTGAAAAGTTGCGTTGCGATGCTATCCTGCAGGTCACTGATCTATCAGATTTCATCCAAATATCTTAATTTGTGTTCCGAAGATGATGGATGAAGGTCTTGCGGGTTTGGAACGACACAATGGTGAGCAATTAATGATAGAATTTTCACTTTTGGGTGAACTATCACTTTAAAATTGCCTGTAAAGTTATATGTATGTCCTCACTTTTAAATAAAAAACGGCGATTTTATTAAGCAACCTCCCATGTAGATCTTAAGGGTCATATGACGTTGCAAAGAAATTTTTTGTGTATTTGTTGTAATCAATGTGTTTATGCGGTTTAAGGTTAAAAAAACACATTATTGTCCACATAATGTACATTATTGCTTCTCCTCTATGCCACGCCTTTCTGAAACAAGTCAATTTTTAAAAGCTCATCGGTCTGAAAAGCAAGGAGTGCTCTGATTGGCCAGCTATCCAATACACTGTGATTGGCCGAATGCCTCAAGCGTAAGACGGAAATGTTCCGCCTTTACCATACCCCTCGTGATGCATGTCCCTGCACGACGACAGTATAGACGAGGCATTTGTTGCATTCAGTGGGACATAATTACTGATTATAATGACTTCTACTGACTTTTTAAACGTTGTGTTGCATATCGCGCTGTGTAAACATAAAACCATCTCTGCATTTGTGAAAACCGACAAAACTCGACCTTGTAGGCATATACTCTCCCAGGAAACAGTCTCGTCCCCCATAAAATGTCGCACACATCGATATTTGGTTGAACGGTTCTTGGAACAGTGTTTAAAAATACAACTTACCACGGAGTGCTAGTCCTGTTCCGCTTTTGGAAGGCCAAACAAGTATTTCGGCTTTCATACAAAACACACAGCGTCTCCACAACACGGCGGCAGCAGTAATACTACAGCGAGAATCAAAGTTACAACTTCTTTCGTTTTAGGTAGGCGTGGTTGATTTTTTTTACTTTTATAAAGAATATCTCTTTTGGATTTGAGACTTTAATCTTTGCAACTTTACAAATCTTCTTTACGCACCAAGAGCTTGTATCACTTCAAAGAGAAAGGAAAAATGTAAATTGCATCATATGACCCCTTTAATTTTTCTTGTCTACTCCACAAAAGGCTTCCAGAGATTCATTAGTGAACATGTAGTAAAGATACGGTTTTCAGAGTACCCTGGGAATTTCAAAGATGGTTAAAAATATAAAACTCATATAAGTTGCCCCACATATAATACTCCTCTCTCCACAGAGTAGTCGCTAATTGTGCTCGTTATTTCATTCTGTTAGATTTCCTCAATTTCTTGTTTGTAATGAAAGCTAAAATCTATAAAATCTACTTTAAAGGGGTCATATGATGCTATATTAAATATCATTATTTTGTGTATTTGATGTAATGAAACGTGTTTATGCGGTTTAAAGTAAAAAAAAACAGTATTTTCCACATACTGTACATTATTGTTTTTCCTCTATTCTCCGCCTTTCTGAAACGCGTTGATTTTCATCGGTCTGAAAAGCGAGGTGTGCGTGATTGGCCAGCTATCCAGTGCGTTATGATTGGCCGAATACCTCAAGCGTGTGATTGAAATATTACGCCCCTACCATATTGTGATGATACCCTGTCAGGCCGGAGCGACGATACAAAAACAATAAAACCCATTACAAAAGAGTTCATTGTTGCATCCCATTGGGACACCATTACTTATTAATGACTTATACGGTCTTTTTAACGCGTTGCATCGCGCCGGTAAACATAACACTCTGGCTTCATTTGTGATCAGAGAAATGGACAACACCAAGTGCTACTCTACTCTACCTGCTCAAACAAACCCCCCCCCCCCCTCGGTTTAATCATCAGTGGCAACGAAAACCCAGTCGCTAGCGTGAGGGGAAGCCCTGGCTTAGGTGTGCTGGGATTAGGCTGAGGCGGCGGAACTCCGCTTTGGTCCACGGTTAAGTGAAATTTTGATGTATCCTCTCGCCAGCACGTATCAGCCCCAGGCATGACGAAGCGATATCGTCCCCTTTTGGAAGACCAAAAAAGGTAGTTTTGCTTTCACAACGAAGCACACAGCGTCTTCACGACATGGAGGCAGCAACAATACTACAGCGAGAATAAAAGTTACACCTTCTTTCTTTGCGTGCACATTTGGGCGGCGTTATGCAAATCTTCCCAAACAGTGACATAGACATGTGGGGTTGTGTTTAAACGAGGCGTTTTAGGAGAACGTGGACGAGTCTTAACTTTTATAAAAAAAAATCTCTATTTGGGTTTGAGACTTCACTCTTTGGAAATTTACGGATCTTATATATGCACAAAGAGCTTGTAACACTCCAAAGAGAAAGGAAAATTTTAAATAGCATCATATGACCCCTTTAATCTAATTTACCTGAATTGGCCTAATTCCTGTCAGGTGACTGAGCCGTTGAAATACACAGTACATGTCGTCCAAGAAGCTCAACCGTTCATTTTTAAAGTCTATTTGGCGCCACCTAGAGTTCGCGCGTTTACTTCCAGGAACTGTCTGCGCAACAGAACGCATTTCCAACATTCACTTAAAATATGGCAGGAATATTGGAACACAGCGGATACAGGACGTCATTTATACAGTATACAAAATCAAGTAGTCACAAGCATGAGGAAGGGCAGAAGCCCAAGGGAGGAGATGTTAGTCTCACGTCTTAGAATGGGGCACACTGGTTTAAAGACAACATTGCACAGAATAGGAAAACATCCCACTGGATTATGCACTTATTGTAATGTACAAGAGACAGTGAAGCATATACTGTTAGACTGCAAAAAATATGAAGAAGATAGGGCAGAATTAAAGGCACAAATGGATGAACAAAGCATGACACTTGAGCATTTATTAGGGAAAACATCTGGGAGAATATGCAATTTATTAATGCTATTTTTGAAAAACACTGGGTTAAGTGAAAGAATTTAATAGGATTTTTTAATTATATTGTATTTTATGTTTTTATTTATTTTTTCTTCCACTCCTTGATGTCATCTAAGTTCCCGCACTCCAGTCTGTCAGTTTCGGTAAATGCACCTTTGGAGATATCTGCCAACCGCCATTAACCTGCAAGAAGAAGAAAGCGAACGCATTTCCAGCCCGCACCATTGACGTAACACTACGAACATGCGAACCACCTTCGCTTCGCGCTCGGTCTGTCATGGTCCAAAACGGCATGTCGAGCGGCCATATGTCGCTCTGTATCAGGTACTTCATGAGATGTCCTGGAGACTTGATATATGTATATGAAAGTGGTATAAAATCCTGTGTGTAGCGCTAATAATAAATAGATGTGACCCTATCATAACACGACACCAAGTGATGTTGGACCTCCGCTAATTTCCTTGTTCTCATAACGTTTTGGTCCTTTAGTTGATACATTGAATTATGTTGGGGCGTTGCTGTAACTGTGCAGGCCAGGGTTTTTTTTTTACTTGCAAACCCAATACCCCTGACTCAAGACTCCGTGTCCAAAACTGTTTTTTCATGTTAGCACGTATAACGAACAATAACATTAGTATCAGTTTCATCTCAATAAATTATTATGTCGTGGAAAAGTTCATTTATTTCGGTTCAACTCAAATTTTGAAACTCGTGTATTAAATAAATGCTATGCACACAGACTGAAGTAGTTTAAAGTCTTTGGTTCTTTTAATTGTGATAATTTGGGCTCATTTCACAAACCCACCAATTCACTATCTCAACAAATTAGAAACTTCATAAAGACCAATCAAAAACATTTTTTATGAATTGTGGCCTTCTTTCTGGAAGTATTGTTACGTTACTGTCATTGTACCAATACTTGGTGGGCCTCTTTGCATGAAGTCCTGCATCAGTGTTGCGTTGCATGGAACAATCACCTGTGGGCACTGCGGCGTTAATGGAAGCCCAGTTGCTTTGATATCTGCCTTCAGCTCCTCTCATTGGTTGGTCGTTTCTCGCAATCTTCCTCCTCTTGGCAATAGGAATAGATTCTCTGTGGGTTCAGTCCGCGAGTTTGCAGGCCAATCCAGCACAGTAACACCATGGTCATTGAACCAGCTTTTTGTACCTTTGGCAGTGTGGGCAGGTGCAAGTCCTGCTGGAAAGAATGAAATCAGCATCTCCATAAAGCTTGTCAGCAGAAGGATGCATGAAGTGCTCTTAAATTTCCTGGTAGATGGCTGCGTTGAAAACTTCAGAAAACACAGTGGACCACTTCCTCCTTTGTTTTCATGATGAAAGTAATTTAGCATTTCATTTTGTAAATCCAAGGTCCCAGAGCTACTGAGGAAGAGTGGATAGGCAACAGAAACCATGTGCTTGGCAGGCTCATGTGGAAGTTCCACATCAGTATGATTTCGGTTGCAATGTCCTGCCGGTGTTGGTCCACTTGGTTTTTCTGAATTCCACAGTCAACACAGCCATCTACGGAATTTTTAGAGCACTTCATGCTCCGCTTGCTGCTGCAAGCTTATGGATATGCTGAATTTGATTTTCCACAGATTGGCACCTTGCCCACACTGCCAAAGTCCACCAAAGCTGGTTTCAATGACCATGGTTGTTCGGGCTTGATTGGCCTGCACATCGCCTGGACCGGAACCCCATATAGAATCTATTCCTCTGTCAAAGGAAGGATAGAGACCCATACCAACATGCGATGACCGAGGCCGCTTTCCAGCACCTGGGCTCATACCACCTCAGCCTTGCCACCGAGCTGATTGTCTCATCCACGCCGCACTGATGCAAGTAATTCATCAAAGGAGCCCTACCAATTCTTGAGACATTACAGTAATGACATACTTTCCAGGCCACACTTCGCTCAAAAATTTTTTTTAATTGGGCTAGAAGTATTCTCTAATGTGTTGAAATTGTGGTTTTTGTGTAATGTAGCAAATCATCACATTTAACAGAACCAAAGACTTAAACTACTTCAAGTCTGTGTGCATTGAATTTATTTAACACGAGTTTCACAATTTGAGTTGAATTACTGAATAAATGAACTTTTCCACAACATTCAAATTTATTGAGCTGCCCTGTAGTATGAGGATTAACAGGTCATAATCATAAGTAACTCCTTACACTCAAGCTCGCGTATTTCGCCCGGGTTCATTGACTATAAACAGTTGAAACATCTCACATGGCCCTCGCATTTACATCCTAAGGTATTTGTTGACCAATGTTGCAGTTGTACAGTTTTTATTAATATTTTTAAATAACCCTTTTATATTTTAGTTTGAATTTTTAGTTTAGAAATCGTATTATTTTGAAGATGTGCCTTTGTCATGTTTATTAGATACATATAGATATACAATTTGTATTTCAGTTTTATTGTAAGCTCATCTTTCTTTTTTTAGTTAGTAATTTTACCACTTCAATTTAAACTTAATTCAGTTCGTTGCCAAGGAAACATTTACATCTAATATTTGTTTTATTTCCACTTTATTCTGTTGTAGTTAACAATAAAAATCCTGGTTGCCTGACCTTATATTGTTTGAAAAAAAAAAAAATCACACTGACAAGTCTGAAAGTCTATAATAATTTAAATCTTAGTGTGCTTTATTAGCATGAAAATGTATTTGTATTGCCAAACATTTTGCAGCATAATATGAGCTCTGATGAGAAATTATGCAATGTCTAATAATAGTGCAAATAAACAAGTAATATTAACATATTAAATGAAATAACAATAATTCACAAATAAAGCATGACAATTACATAAAGTAACAGCCCTAGGTAAATTAAAGTAATACCATCAATGTATATATATAATATAATACAGTGGTAAAAAAAGTATTTTAGTCAGCCCCATTGTGCAGTTCGCCCATTAAAAGAGAGAGAGCCTGTAATTTTCATCATAGGTTAACCTCAACTAGGAGAGCAAATAAAAAACAATCAGAAAATCCCATTGTAGGAGTTTTAAAAGAAGTGTTGCAAATTATGGTGGGAAAAAAAAATTTAAAAATAGTGGGTCAATAACAAAATTTAATTTCAATACTTTGTTATATACCCTTTGTTTGCAATGACAGAGGTCAAACGTTTTCTTCACAAGGTTTTCACACACTGTTTGCTGGTATTTTGGCCCATTCCTCCATGCAGATCTCCTCTTAGAGCAGTAATGTTTTGGGGCTGTCTCTGGGCAACACGGATTTTCAACTCCCCTCCAAAGATTTTCTATGGGGTTGAGATCTGGCGACTGGCTAAAACTCCAAAATATGAAATCAAACATCTACTAAAATAAAGGCCACTCCAGGACCTTTGAAATGCTTCTTACGAAGCCACTCCTTCGTTGCCCGGGCGGTGTGTTTGGATCATTGTCATCCTGAAAGACCCAGCCACGTTTTATCTTCAATGCTCTTGCTGATGGAAGGAGGTTTTCACTGAAAATCTCACGATACATGGCCTCATTCATTTTTTCGTTTACACGGATCAGTCGTCCTGTCCCTTTGCAGAAAAACAGCCTAAAAAAAAAAAAAAAAGAACAAAAAAAAACAAAGCATGATGTTCCACCCCCATGCTTCACAGTAGGTATGGTTTTCTTTGGATGCAACTCAGCATTCTTTCTCCTCTAAACACGACAAGTTGAGTTTTTACCATAAAGTTATATTTTGGTTTCATCTGACAATATGACATTCTCTTAATCCTCTTCTGGATCATCCAAATGCCCTCTAGCAAGCTTCAGACGGGCCTGGACATGTTCTGGCTTAAGCAGGGGGACACGTCTGTCACTGCAGGATTTGAGTACCTGGCGGCGCAGTGTTTTACTGATGGTAGCCTTTGTTACTTTGGTCCCAGCTCTCTTCAGGTCATTCACTAGGTCCCCCCGTGTGGTTCTGGGTTTTTTGCTCACAGTTCTTGTGATCATTTTTGACCCCACGGGGTGAGATCTTGCGTTGGAGCCCCAGATCGAGGGAGATTATCTGTGGTCTTGTATGTCTTCCATTTTCTATAATTGCTCCCACAGTTGATTTCTTCACACCATGCTGCTTACCTATTGCAGATTCAGTCTTCCCAGTCTGGTGCAGGTCTACAGTTTTGTTTCTGGTGTCCTTTTACAGCTCTTTTGTCTTGGCCATGGTGGAGTTTGGAGTTTGACTGTTTGAGGTTGTGGACAGGTGTTTTTTATACTGATAATGAGTTCAAACAGATGCTATTAATACAGGTAACGAGTGGAGTACAGAGGAGCCTCTTAAAGAAGTTGTCACAGGTCTGTGAGAGCCAGAAATCTTGCTTTGTTTGTAGGTGACCAAATACTTATTTTACAGATGAATTTACCAATTAATTCTTTAAAAATCCTACAAGGTGATTTTCTAGATTTTTTTTTCTCATTTTTTCTCTCATAATTGAGGTATACCTATGATTAAAATTACATGCCTCTCTCATCTTTTTAAGTCGGAGAACTTGCACAATTGGTGGCTGACCTAATACTTTTTTTCCCCACTGTATATATATCTATATCTATAAATAAATATTTTTTTGTTATTGCAGAAGTTTCTTTAGAGGGTGCAGTTGAGTTGTAGTCTTGCAATATGGGCTTGAACATATGATCAAAACTCTTACCTTGCATTGGTTTTTGCAACACTTTAGCTTGGATTTGGTTTGCAAGGTTGCCTTGTTTTTACCATATAACTCAATATTAGAGTATAATATTTCATGTTTATAGATATTGTAGTTGTTACATGCTCTTTCTCTCTCTTATTCTCTGCAGAGTGCTGTCTTCTGATGGAATAATTGAATCTGTGAAGCGTAGAAGATACTATGAGAAACCCTGTCGTAAGCGAGAGAGAAAGAGCTATGAGAACTGTAAGAGAATCTACAATACTGAGATGGCCAGAAAGATATCTTTCGTATCAAAGACACAAAGACCAGATCCATGGCTGGGATGTTAAGATGACATAAACTGACTGTTCGTGTCAACCAACACATGAGTCAAGCACCGTGAGCTGCCTCAGAAGATGAAGATCCACAGGAACATTTTACACGCTCACCATTAAAAAGTCATTGCAGGACTGTGTTGTGGATTCTGGATGTTGTGATATTGCTGACTTAACATGTTGACTAACTGTTTTATGTTGTTAATAATAAAAAGCTGTAAAATCATCATAAGAATTTTTCATTTCATTTACAATAGATGATTTGCCAATAAATATGAATTTGTGTTTTATCAGATGTAGAACGTTTTTGAATGCTGATGGGAGCTAAAACGTGCACATTGAGCAATGTTTAAAGTAGAAAACAAATTGAAAACAGTTTTAGAGCATGCAAAGCAGGCATGAAGTGGGAACAGATTAAATGGTCACATATTAATCTTATCTTTTCTCCATGCTAACATTTTGAAAATACAAAAGTGGAGTACCTTATTTGGTGAAATGTGAGACTTAACAGTATTGCTATTTGCTAAATAAGATATATTGCCTGGTATAGCCAGAAATTATAAAAAGGAGGCTAAATCAGACTTTGTAAAAAAAAAAAAAGTATATATACTATGTGTCCCATGAGTGACAATTCCTTGAGCAAACAACAGAGGCTCTAGATGAATGCAGAAGTTCTCTGACTGGTTACACACTAACAGGGTGGAAGTCTTTTTAAATATGAATGGTTAAAACATCACAATGAGTCCAAACCTTTAGTGTAGTCTTTACAAGCTGCATATTTTCCACCAGTGGATATAAACGAGTATAGAAAACTCTGAAATTGCTAGGAAATTTCATGATTGCATACTAATAATAATGTCGATTTTAGCCAGCTAAAATATTAAAATATGAGTCCTCTAATCCATGATATTGTTTTCTCTAGTGAAAAAGTTGTCTCATCTGATCCAGGAGAGAAATATGCACTGATCAAGCACCATTTACAATTGAAAAACTATTCTAAACAAATATGCTGATGGATTTTGATGTGAGAGGACAACAGGGGATGGACTTTCACTGGAAGAAGTGTAAGATTCGTACGTTGGCCAGAAGTGAGGGTTTAAAGTTAAAATGTCTTAATGATGGTTTTGTTTCTTACAAACACACAGCTTTTTCCTTCATAAGATGTTAAATGATGGACTGGAGTCTTTGTGTGAAACACTTGTGGATTATTGTGCTGCTTTTATCAGCCGTTTAGACTCTCATTCTGACGGCACCCATTCACTGCAGAGGATTTATTGGTGAACAAGTGATGTAATGCTAAATTTATCCAAATCTGTTCCGATGAAGAAATTGGAAAATCATCTACATCCTGACCTAAGTTGTCATTTATGGGTGAAATATTTGTTTAAGATTAAGTTAGTAGGTAAATTGCCTGTTCTGGAGTTTTTCAGTCTATGGAAATTTAGGCATGTTAAGCTGAATTGCGAATTGCGAGAAAAATATTTGTTAACAGGAAGGAGCTTTGTAGTCTTCTTTCATTGAGTTCACGGCTTAGTGATATGTGTACTGGGGGATGGCTCCTCTCTCTCGCTCATCTCTCACTCGAGTCTCTCTCTCTCTCTCTCTCTCTCTCTCTCTCGGGTCACAATGTATAGCTGAGGATGGGGCATCAGCTGTAAGCAGCTGAAGTGGTTTGCTTTCCATGAAGTCATGTTTGCATTTTAGTCTAACCAGTGAAAATGTATGACGT
The DNA here is from genome assembly GCA_018155175.1 of Sinocyclocheilus anophthalmus. Taxonomy (NCBI): domain Eukaryota; kingdom Metazoa; phylum Chordata; class Actinopteri; order Cypriniformes; family Cyprinidae; genus Sinocyclocheilus; species Sinocyclocheilus anophthalmus. Next base: position 11,047 of record JADLZN010003164.1, on the reverse strand, counting down.
GCCTCTTCTGCTCCTCCTTCAGTTGCTTTGGGGACATAAACAATGTTGTTCACAATTGTTATTTTTTCACTCCAAAGTCTTTTATTTAGAGTGGAAGTTTGAATTATTTCTTATTTTTAGACATAATTATTGTGCCCAAAGCTGTGTTTGCTTTATTGGTATAATTGTGCATGTTAAACTGTGCACAGAAAAGATCCAAAAGCTGTATAGCCATGTGACATTCTGCCACAGATTCAACAATATTCTTGTATGTAAACTATGCAGGGGGATGGGCTGCTGGGTTAGTGAGTTCACACAGTATAGTTTTGAATGGAAACTCTTCTTCATGCAAAAAAACTGTTAAATACTGTGCAATAAGAAAATATACATTTGTTAAAAGGAAACTTTATTATTTAATGTTGGTTTATTAATATTTTTAAATGTATTATAATATATATATATATATAGATATATATACAGTATATATATCTCATATATTATATATTATCAGTGGCGTGCCATTGGTGTTTTAAATGAGGAGGCAGTTGTATATTATATATATATATAATGTTTGTTTGTGTGTGTGTGTGTGTCCCTGTTACACTTAATGTTGTCACATTTTCCTGGGTAAATAAATATTACATAAAAAAGAGAACAAATATAATTATATTTTGTATTTTATTAATATTATTTTGTATGTTATTTAATATTTTTTATACTAATTATACATTTCATAGTGTTTTTATGCATTTTTACATTTATTCCAAAATATTAACTAAAGGCAGTAACAATTTGAACAATATTCTGGAAACAGTTTACAATAAGGTTTCATTAGTTAACATTAGTTAACTACTTTAGTTAACATGAACTAAGAACAAACAATACTTCTACATCATTTATTAACCTTAGTTAATGTTAATTTCAACATTTACTAATGCATTATTAAAATCAAAAGTTGTGTTTGTTAACATTAGTTTATGCACTGTGAACTAACACGAACTAAAAATGAACAACTGTTTTCATTAACTAACATTAAGAAAGATGAATACATACTGTAATAAATGCTCATTGTTTGTTCATGTTAGTTAACTCATTAAATGGTACCTTATTGTAAAATGTTACCAAATTTTTTATTTGTGAACTGATGTTCAGCTGTTCTTTTTAATAGTCAACTTATTTTCGGGTCACCGTCATAAAAGCTCTGTAAACACTGCAACAGACACGAAGATATATCTTTCATTTCATCACGCTGAATGCTCACTAAAAACTGACGCAGTCATCACGTTTTCAGACCATTTCAAGTTTTATTTTGACGTGACACAAAGTAGTGGTATCTAATGCCGAGTTCACACTGCACGATTTTCAAAGATGTCGCATCACTGTTGGTTTCACACTGAGTGACTATCTGGGGTAGCATTCAGTTGTTGCTGTGTTCACGCTAAATGTGAAACAAAAACATTAAAAATATTAATTAAACCTGTAATATTACAATAACACTGGTCAATGTCATCAAAAAACTGTCTATGTTTGACTTGACTTGAAATGAGTTTGTCCCTCCTGCTGTGTACTGTGTCATATCAGCCTCCCACGGGGTCTGGGATTGTCCAGTCGATATCTTGTTGTCCTTGGTGTTAGCGCCAATACATGGTGATGCTCATGGTGTGAATGGGGGGCAAGCTGATCTCGAGAAAGTAGAGCATGGATAACGTGTGACCTATGTTGCGTACATTAACTGTTGACCTACAGGTGGGCAACAACAAGGCAACTGGAGGAAGTTGGTGTCGGTGACCTTCAATGGCTGACATTGTTTAAAGATTGACCAGGGGCCTGTTCTTCGTACATCACTAACTCTCAATGATTTGTAAAGATTTCCATATCTTCTATCCATTTTTTCTCAACCGGGGGTACGCGTTCCCCTAGTGGTCCGTCACATAATTGCAGGGGGTCTGTAGAATCATTACAAAAATTATTATTTTTTAATTATTATAACCACGAACTGATATATACAGTACATGCATGTATATACATGCATGTTTTTTTATATATATCTGTTCTAGATTCAATGTAAACACTATGCTTTGGCAACACATTGTAACAATTGTCATGCAAATAAAGCACAAATTGAATTCAATTTAATTGAGAGAGAGAGAGACAGGTGACAGCGTCAGCAGAACTAAGGGTGTGTGAATACCTGGGTCTGTCTTTCTTCAGGTCAACTCATAATCATGAAAAAATCAGTTTGCCATCAGTTGTGAGAAGATGAAAGCGATATCTATGATTCAATGTAAACACTATGCTTTGGCAATACATTGTAACAATTGTCATGCCATTAAAGCACAAATTTAATTAAATTTAATTGAGAGAGAAGAGAAGAGGAGAGAGAGAGAGAGGAGAGAGAGGAGAGAGACAGGTGACGCTTCAGCAAACTAAGAGTGGGTGCAGACCAGTGGGTCTGTCTTGTCGCAGGTCAACTCATATATCATGAAAAAATCAGTTTGCCATCAGTTGTGAGAAGATGAAAGCGATATCTGTGTCGTTGTATCCTTTCAGTATTTAAGGGGATTTCCCACGACTGTCATCAGCGCTGTTCAGTACACTGAATCAATGGCATTGTTCTCTATGAAGTGAAATATCAGCTTCACTGTAACCCATGTGATGTGTTGATTGTTGATTGAGCCTTGTAAACTGGCACTCAAAGTAAATTAATGTCAACACCTTGTTTCATTCATGAATGAATCACCATTTTTAAGTGTATCCCTTGAATGAATGTTTTTTTAATGATGATTCACTCGTAAAGTCAATCCATTGCCACCACCTGCTGGTGTAACAATACCTGACAGCCCAGCGCTGATACTGAAACATCACTATACAGTCAGTGGCATAAAATGGTCATAAAATGACAATAATATTGTTTCTCGCAATTATTTCTAGGGCAATATATCGCTAAATAAAAAAAAATAGTTAACAAGACCAGCCTATGGACAGGTGGCTTGACAGGCCATCTATCAGTGGACCTGACACCAGAAGAGCTAAGAAAAATGGACAACACAAAAACACGTCAATATCAATGGGGGGGCGGTGATCCATGAGGTTGGTTTGAGATATTATAGGGGTCCAGTACTCAAAAAAGGTTGAGAACCTCTGTTCTAATCGTGATAGCTGATCTCTGGCTAATTTGGTTCTTCAAACGAATTTGCAGATTCGATTAAAATATCTGGATTAAGTTGTCTAAGATTACTGCGTGTTCTCGTGTTCCCTGAAAAGGGCAACAATGGGGGAAGGAGTCAGTTGACGGAACGATCACTGGGATTGTCTTGCAAATCCTTGTTAAAACTGCAAGAATGATTTGGAAGCATCAGCTACAATAGTTATAAAACAATAAATAAAACGTGAATGTTAAAAAGATGCCATCTAATTCTTTTTACATGAAATAAGCCTGCTCCCGAGCAGGTTTAATCTTACGGACCTGTTGCTATGACAGCAACTCCGGGATGAGCTTCGAAGAACCAAATGATCCAAGATCAAGCCAAATCCAAAAACAATCAAATCCAGCTAACTGAGTTAACAACGTACGAAGAACAGGCCCCAAGTGTATTTGAGAATGCAAACTTTCAAAAAAATAAAAAATAAATTGTGGATGCTGTCCAAGACACATTTTTTCCCTAAATGAAACGGATGTAGAAAACAGAATAAAAAATTAGGGTTAAAGGTTATATTTACAGTCATTTTAGCATTTAATAGTATGGGAATAAATATTCTGTACAATCAAGCTGTAATTAAGATTTAAATTGGGTGCAGAATTCATCAACTATACTGCACTTACTTGAATGTTGTTGGATCATTATTAATGGATCTGCCCTGAAGGGCTCATATTTACTTTTGACAGTGTTCTTTTGATTATAATAACCATGAAACAAGCCAAAGTAAATGTATCATTATGGACAATATTGCCTGGTCATTTTGCTGACCACAGGGAGCAGACTCATAAGCTCATTTGTTTTGAGTGAGACTGAGCCAATAGCACTTGCTGACCTGAGCTGACCCTCTCTCTTTTTTCTTTTTCTTTTTGTGTGTGCCAGAAACTAACAATTATAGTTCTGCTATCAAATAGGAAAGGAAAGATTCATTTGATAGTAGTGATCATAAAATGTTAACAAGGGCAGTGTGTGGATTATCCAATGACTTTCAGGGAGGCCGTTTTTTTAATCCTTTTTTATTTTAGTTTTAGTTATTTTAGTATATCAAATTAAACTAAATGAAAATGAGGAATAGCCTATTGCTGCAATTAAAGGCTACATTTACATTTGGTATATATTTATAAAATTGTATTCCATTTACTGTTTATTTTGTTTCAAATTACATTATTATTATTTTGTTATTTTATTTTTTATGGTTTTAGTTTTAATTTTAATAACCCTGTGTGACACGTCTGGAATGGCTAGGGTAAACATCAGTATCATATTCCAAATATAATTTTCTTTTAAGATGCACCAATTTCAGTACATTTATGACGCGTAAATGTATAATAAATTGATAAATCATGACAGCAGGCTATCAAAGAGCAGCATACTGTTGCTGTGGTTACTTCTAAAACCATTTTTAAATCAATTTGAAGGTCATCTAAACTAAATCACTGAAAACAAATGTATTATGTTCCAAACAAATTGTCGGGTACAAACTCTTCCTAATGTGGAACAATAAGCACCATCTGTAAAATGTGCTCCAATTCGTAGTAGCTGCCTCTACACACGAGTGCCACGTGCGAAAGTGGGGGGGTGCAAATAGATGAATCCGACCAATCACGGCTCAGACGCTTAGGGATTGGATCTACTTTTCGTCCAATCAGCGACTCGATTCTCATCTGTCAGCCAATGGGAACGCAGTCTGCGTTGGCTTTTGTCCAGCACGTGTATCAATTCACATGTTGTCCCTCGCTGTAAAGTGACTTTAGAGGAGAAAGGAAGAGGATAGAAGTCCATAATTTTTTCTCAGGACGATAGTGCGTACGTCTGCACGCGGGCTTATTAAGCAACAAAGTATATGAAACTACTTTTTCTCGTACGAGCAGCACGCCAGGTTGTGTCAGTGGCGCTGGACACCAGGTTGTTGTGATACCGACCTAGAAACAAACCACCATTATTAAGGTAAGGGTAAGTTATATTTTATATTTAAAAATTATTTACAATATTTCCGTTATACTTCAGAAATGCTTCACGTGTTGACCATTGCGCTTGATGTTTGTTTATGTCACGTGGAGCTGAATTATTCCTCTGTTTTGTCAGTCTGCTGGTAAATATCTGTGATGCCATAACTGATAAATTATATTTTTTATTAATTATAAAAAATGATCATTTAATTCATCATAAAATTGATTTAAAATGTAGGAAATTCAGTTTTTATTACAATCTAACACTAGTGAATATGTGTCGGTTTGTGTTTTCCAACATGTGGTCAATGTTTTTGATTATCACTTTTTAATTACTTGTCTTTTTTATGTAGAGAATATTCATTACTGTTTATTGGTTTAACAGCTGACATGATTACATTTATGGAGGATTATGGTCACAGCCCACCTGGACCAAGAGCTTAGTAAACACGACATAAATAATAGTGCTCTTTAAATGCTTAATATTTACTTTTATTCATTTATCAGACGATTTTATCCAAAGTGACTGTACGTTTTTCCCTTTTTTTAACCAGTCTACCAAACAGTCCATCTGGTGAGAGTTAATTTGTCATAATGGCACCGCCTAGCTGCTTATTTTTATGAGGCACATGCCCTTGAGAGGGTTTTCTTTAACTTGGTCAATTCTGAAATACTACACCGTGGCTGTGTCTCAAATCTAGCTGTCCATCCAGACAACATTGTAGGCATTATAGGCATGCTTATATATTCTATTACATTCATGGGCTTTTTCAAAACTCCTATAGGTAGTTGACTGTTTTCCCAGACACAGCCCATATGTGGTTTTGTGCCCCTTCACCCAGTGAAAGAAACCGTGTGTGCTGTTCTTCATGGGTAGAATTATTTTTGTAATTATGGTATCTCTGTGATATCTATTTCAGTTTTGGAATGAACCCTGTGTTCCTTCGTCCATTAAAAAAAAAAAATCCATGGCATGCTTTGCATTCCCGATTGTTTGTGTGTCTCTTGTTTCTTGACTTAAAGAAAAGGGAAGTTTCTATACATATTTCTATCACATATTTCTCAACAATAAGGGGTTTTCTGCAAGTCCAGTCAAGCCAGTAGTTCAGCTATGTACATGTGCTGCTAACATATATAGGCCTATCTTGTTTTGTGTGTATATATTAGCTATGTGTGTGTGTGTATGTATATATATATATATATGAGGGCTTTCAGTGTTTAAAAATTTTAATCTAATTACATTATGTTTCGATTAATTTATCGCAACATAAATTTTGACTTGACATACCCACAAAAGAGTATATAAACATATTTCTGTGTAAATGAAAGTATCAAGAGACATTACAATTGTAGCTTTCGAAGAATATTTTATTTGATTGAACTTTTATTTCGCAAACTTTTTTTTAGGCTACAACGTCCTAACATAAACTTTGGAATATAAAATAAGATAATTTGAGAAACATCTCAGTATTTTTGTTAAAGGGGTCTCACAAGCTCTTGGTGCATAAAGAAGCTCTGTAAAGTTGCAAAGACTAAAGTTTCAAATCCAAAGAGATATTTTTTATAAGTTAAGAGTCAGCCACACCTACCTTAAATGGCTTGTTCTAACACGCCCCCACAAGTCTACATCACGATGTGGGAAGATTTACATAACAATGCCCAAATGTTCACGCAAAGAGCGTAATTTTACCTCGCTTTTGCCGCCGCCTGTTGGTGGAGACGCTGTGGTTTTCGTGGAAAGCAAACTACCTTTGGTTTGGCCTTCCAAAGAGAATATTCTGCCTTCGTCCTGCCTGGAGCTGATCCTTAACCTTTTTTAACCTTAAACAGTATAAACACATTTCATTACACCAATAATGTTCTTTTTAGCAATCATATGACCCCTTTAATACATGACATCATTGTGACCAACCTGCTTTGTTACCAACAGTCTTCAAAATACCTTCTTTTATGTTCCAAAAAAGAAAGGTTTGAAACAACATGAGGCTGAGTAATGACAGAATTTAAAATTTTGGGTGAACTAGGCCTATTCCTTTAATGTTTTTATTATTATATACAGGATCATTTATTGCAGTAATATCTTTTTAGTTCACTAATTTTAGGGCATAACTGCATTTATGAATTTGTTGCCCTGCATCGTATTTGTCAACAGCCAACTGTATGAAATGTAAGATGACATACAGGTCTGGGGGCAGGGCCAGTGCATTAACTGCGTTAAAATATTTTAATCGCGTTATTTTTCATAACTAATTAATTTAACGCATTAAACTGACAATAATAACAACATTCCAATTAACCAATCAGAATTGAGGGATAACTTTTCAGGAAATAGCTGTTTTAGGCTTACGTCAGGGTTCTGTGCTTCTACATCATTTCACACTGATTTTAGAAATAAATTATGGGTAGGGTTAGGTTTAGGGGTGGGGATTGTGTTTAGTCTATATTTTTGGACAGTAATGTTGATCCAGGAACATGTTTTACTTGGCAAAATCACGGCGACCATACACACTCACACACACACTACCTTCAGAACGATTGGGGTCTGTGTGTGTATACATTTCTATTTCAAATAAATTGTTCTTTTGAACTTAATATGCATCAAAGGATCCTGGAAAAATGTAACGGGATTAAATAGTTGTAAAGGGATGTAAAATGTTTATTAAGAAACAACCTGTTATCAACTTTTGATGATAATTATAGAATTTCTTGAGCACCAAATCAGCCTATATAGAATGATTTCTGCAGGATCATGTTACACTGAAGACTGGACTAATGGCTGCTAAAAAATTCAGCTTTACCATCAGTTAAACTGGCCCCCTTTGTGAGCCATATATAAATATATATTTAGATATATTATATAAGATAATATATATATAAATATGGATATGATGAATTCAATGTTTCATTTTCTTTAACCCACCAAAAAGTTTTTTTTCAATTAATAAAAAAAAAAAAAGTTTGTGTGGATAAATTTGTACACACCCTTTTTCCTGAAAAATAACAGCATACAGTGGAAAACATGACTTGTTTTATAAATATTGTAGCTGATGCTTCCAAATCTTTCTTGCAGTTTTAACAAGGATTTGCAAGACAATCCCCGTAACCGTTCTGTCAACTGACTCCTTTCCCCCCTTGTTGCCCTTTTTGTTTACATTGTTTCGGATGTATTTCGCGTTCTTCATACTGTTCAGTTGCCACATTCTTTGAGACAAATCACTCACTATGATCAGTTCAGTTCGTTCCTCAGCCTTCAACATTACAACCTAACATATATCTGTTTTCACACATTTCAGTGATGCTGTCACCGGGGAGTCCATCCAAATGGCAAGTGCAAGATTCCCTCTCCTCGACCCCCAGTCTCCTGTACAACGACAGTGACCAGACGGAGGATGAACTGGAGGTCTTTTCCTGTGAGAGCAAGGCTGCAGGAGTTGTGCCTGATCCAAAGCCATCCTCCATGGCTAATGGGAGCTCTCAAAATTCAAAATCGCCTCTCACCTTTGTGAACCAGAGGAGCGGTAGAGCTGAAAATGTTCAAACTGGATGTTCCTCGGCGTCTCCAGCCTACACCGGTCAGACTTCAACATCATCTGAAAGAATTCCCTCAGAGGGGGACCTGAGGTTTGCACGCAAAGTGAGTCTGAAAATCTCTTCATCCCATTTAAAATTTATTGTGCTGCAGGTGGGTTTTAGTCGAGTTGTTTTTCATGACCATTTCTCTTTGAACAGTGTTTTTTGCTGCTGTACCTTTAAGGGTTAGTTCACCCAAAAATTAAATTAGCCCATTTACTCACCCTCAAGCCATCCTGGTGTATATGACATTCTTCTTTCAGATCCATTTGGCGTGCTTTATAAAATGTCTTTTCCTCTCCCAAGCTGTTTAATGCAGTCAGTGGGTGTTGCAGTGCTTCAGTCCAAAATAAGTTAAATAAAGCGCATCCATCCATAATAAAAAGCATCTCACACGGCTCCGGGGGCTGAACTAAGGCCTCCTCTAGTGAATCAATGCTTTTTGTAAGAAAAATATCCATATTCAAAAAACTTAATAATCACTTTAATCTAGCCTGCGCCAACAGTTGTACACGGAAGCATCTCCGGGCGGATGACGTAATGAGTTCATCGTTGCGCATGCGCCGCTCAGAAGTGACGCACGCGTAAACGCAGGGGAGAGATCAAAACAAACAAACGGTCACTAATTCGAAGTACAAAACGAGGATTTGTAAAGAAGAATGTCGGAGGATTTCGATATAAACCAAGATGTGACTGGTTTTCCTTTGCTAAAGTAAGGAAACTTTGCTTCCTTTGCTCCTGTAAACAAACGTTGGTTTCCACGAGACTCACCGGCGCATGCGCAAAGCTGAACTCATACGTCATGCCTTCCCTAGGATGGCTTGAGGGTGAGTAATTTGTGGGCTAATTAAAATTTTGGGGTGAACTATCCCTTTAAGAGGTGTCCTTTTTTTAACTGTGAAATGCACACCGTTCCTGAGCACGTTCTTGCACACACAGGCTTGCTGTCATGTCAAATATAGTTTGTAACTGGCCCATCCTTCAGTATAAGCTTTGCATCTCATTGTAACAGTTGCAGAACACAATAAAATGTGACGAACAATGGATCTGATTGAAACCACAAAGAACCTTGTTAAAAATAAATGCCGACTGCTCGTCTCACAATGACTGTTTCTCATCACCTAGAGGGTATCACTGATGTACAACTGTGGGTGGTCATGTTGATGCTTTGATCTGTGTGCAACTTTTTAATGTCACTAAGTTTTGGAAGTTCAGAATGAGTCATGTTTGCGGCTTGTTTCTGATAAATGTCTTGAGTTAGTTTCAGTGTGTTTTAATAGAACATCAAGCTCTTTTATTTTAAACGATCAAGTAAAGTGTGATTCCTTGTTTCTTTTAAAATGGCTCAAAACACCGAGTTTTGCCGTTTCTTAATCTGTCGTGCCTCTGTATATTGAGATGTTTCTGTGATGATATATATGTTAATAAAATTTATCTTACAGTGTGCAGAGCTGCACGGGTACATCAGACCCCTGCTGGAGCTGTTGAAGGGGCTGAAAACCGGTCGATATGATAAAGGTAATGCACAAAAGAAAAATCATAAACTAACTTTCAAAAGTTGGGTCATTTATAGTGTCACAAAAAATCTTATTTTAAATTAAGGCTGTTGTTTTGAACTTTCTTTTCATCATAGAATGCTGAAAAAATGTATCACGGTTTCACTAAACTTTTAAGCGGCACAGCTGTTTTCATTGTATTAAAAGCTGTTGTGACACTGAAACTGGAGTAATTTACAAAGTAATTTATACATTTAACACAATTATTTACTATTATATATATATATATTCTCAAATCAATTGCAGCCTTGGTGAGCTAGAAGTTCTTTTAAAAATCCATTTAACATTATTTTTAGACTTAGTAAGTTAGTAGTCTCCATCCTTACATTTTAATTGTGTATTTATTTTTTATTTTTTTAATTTTTTTTTTTTTTGGCAGGTTTGAGCACATTTCAACAGAGTGTTGCCATTGATAGACTACGAAGGATTGTGGGTGTTCTACAAAAACCTGACCTTGGGTATATAATTTTATTCTGTTAAACTTTCACCATTGACACATTTCTTACTTGTATCCAATACATATAATGCCTTTTGATAAATCATATTCAATTCCTGCTATACCTCCATAGGGAGAAGTATATGGGCACTCTTCTGCAGCTGGAGATGATGTTAAAGGTTTGGTTCCCTCAGGTGAGGCCTCAGCATTGGGAAGGCACCCCTTCGCTCCACAATCTGCCTCCACGCTGGAATCAGGACCAGCTACATATTCCTGTGAAGGTAAGCAGCTGATATCCACCTTATTTTGCAATGCAGAAGTAAGCTCTTTTCTGTGAATGTGCAAGAATTACGATTCATT